>JAPDFK010000440.1:0-32970 GCA_027569635.1 Lasiosphaeriaceae sp. G1095 | reverse complement strand
AACAACAACAACAACAACAACAACAACAACAACAACAACAACAACAACAACAACAACAACAACAACAACAACAACAACAACAACAACAACAACAACAACAACAACAACAACAACAACAGCAGCAGCAGCAGCAGGTCACACCGCAAACTCAACACCCGGACGACCGTCACGGCGCGCCAGCTTTGAGGCTGGACATGGATTTAGATATTGACATTCAGCTCAAGGCCAAAATCGAAGGCGATATACCTTGGCCATACTGCAAGTGCACTCGGTGCCAGATACTTTTTTGTTAAGCATGGCTGACACTAGAAAAGTGAGGGAGATCAGAAGTAGCGCAAAGGGCGATGCCAACCAAGAGCCTAGTAGAATTGAACGGACTGTATATGTAAATACCATGCATTTTTAATTCCCACAACCGCTCAAGTTTTCACGTGCTTTTAACACTGCTTTTTTTGTCATATTTCCCAGCTAGGTGCCTAATATTACAGAGAGGTTGTCCGTCTCACGTGTGCGTTGTTGGGTTGTGTGGTGTCTCGGTTGCGACACCACGCGACCTCGCGAGAATGACTGACATGAATCACATTGGCGGCTCACGGGGAGGCAAACCAAAAAAATGTAGCACCCAGCGAGGACAAAATGCGGACATCCGAAAACTTTCGCGCAACATTCTTTCTCCAGCTAACAAACCTAAACATCATCAATAATAAACTTTTGAACTTGTGTGCTTCAACTTGTAACCAAGTCCCATTTTTGTCCGTTCACAAGTTCAAAGGCATCACACACACATCACACACATCAGCACTAGCTCGCATAACGAAATATGCCTTCTCATCGATCGAGAAGCAAGTCTCCACGTCGGGGCCGGTCTTCAACTCGCAAGTCAAAGGAGTCGCCCGAAGTCCTGCATCAACTTGGCCGCGCGGTTCTGGCGTATTCACTTGGGAAGTTGAGCCAGCAGCAGGATTCTCGGGGTCGACAACGAGATGCAAGTTCCCACCACCACCACCGGGAATCCTCCACGCGCAGCGGTGGCGGCGGAAGAGATGCAGCAGCGGGACGTGAAAGCATCCGCGGCGGGCTGGGCCCGAGAAGCGACTCCAGCGACTTGCACCATCTCATGAGCCAGCTTGCCGTCGGCGTATTTGCCTTTGGCGTCCGCCAGTACGTGCATCGTCGCCGAGAAGCCAAGAAGAGAAACGCTGCCGCTGCTGCCGCCGCAAAGGACCCGAGTACTACCAGACAGAACCCCTTTGTCGACCCACGGCACCGCAGACGAGGAGAAGCCGCCGCACCACCGCCTGCTGGCGTTGATCCCGAGCTCTCGACGGCCCTCGACTCGCTAAGGACAGAGCTCGAGGACACGTCCGAGTCGATCCGGCGCTTGGCATATAGTAGCGCACCTTCATCTCACAAGAACTGCCAAGTGCAGACCGCACTGATTGCCGACGCGGACCGGCTTCAGGGGTCCATTGCCAGAATCCACGCTAGCGTCAACAACATGAAGAATCTCCATCCGGGATTGAGCCAGCAGCGGGAGGGAGTTGAATCAAGAGGTGCGAGGACAGAGAGGTCGAGGGGTGGACAGGGTCGACGACAACGGCAAGAGGAAGACGACGGCGATGATGACGACAGGAGACGTTATAGTAGCCGTCGTCGTCGTCGTCATCGGTCAGCATAATGATCACTACAGATTCCTTGATTCTGTGAATGTCTGGTTTGGCCGGGCTGGGGTGGCGCAGACATGTATTTATTCAATTACACAGGAAGAAATTCAGGGGTTTGGTTTTTTCCCTGTTTCTTGTAATTGTTGTAGTTACTAGTAATTAGTTTAGCAATATTGAATCTTTGCTCTAATCCATGCTAATATAATCTAGTAGGGCTGCAACTCTGATCAGTCTACCTTACCCATTCTTTTTAATACGTAAACATTGTTAAACTTTCCTCTCATTCCCCTTCCATGATTAATAAAGAGAACCCAAGCATCACCGGTATCGGATTTTATTTACCTACACTGGGTATGCTGCTCGACCACAATCATGGATCGGCGCGCCAAGCTGGCTCCTTGATCAGGCACTCGCCGCGGCCGCTGTTTCTCTCCAAGTCCTTTGCCGAAACACTCTACCGTAGACGACAGGGCAGCAGCTGGCCCGGCCAGCCACAACCCGTTCAGGCTCAATGGGGGTGAGCGATTCGACATCAAGCAGAACCGGAACCCGCGCATTAATTACCCCATCCCCTTTGTATCACCGGGACCTGTAGCCGAACAAGATAAAGGAGGTCGGAATGTCCATCCTCAGCATCCGAGATCAATCATCTCGTCCGGTATCGCCGCCGTCGCCCCCAGAGGCTTAACTTCATTGTATCTTCTGGTCTGTGGGGTCAACCTGAACAACGAAGGTATATTGAATCCCACCTCGGTCTACACCCAAAGGTCCCACGCCACTCGCTGGCTGCCTTCGGTTTGACTCAAAAAATGGGTTGTCTACCTACTGCCATCTTTACGAGATTTTTCATCAGGTAAATCACCTCGCCAACTATATACGACGACAACGCAACGCAGGAGGAAATTGCACCGTCGACGACGACAAGACTGCTCGCTCCTACCTGAGCGGACTTGATCTTTTTTGGACTTGCTGTTCAGGGCGGCGACCCTTGAATGTCCTAGAGGGAGTTGGGTTAGAGCGGCCAGCAAAATCCCTGCGACCAAACGCGTCCCCTTCGGGATATTCGTACTAATTAGGTTAATTGATAATGAGGGGCTCAGATATTGTCTCGCCCAATTTCGCAAGTGATTGTACCAAACTTCATCCATTATAAAAGCTTTCGAGTCGTCTTTTTCCTATCAGATATATCGAGGAGGATTCTTGGTACAGGACGGCAAACTCCATATGCCTGGAAGCTCAAGCCGCTCGGCACCGAATTCCTCCTCCAGGTCGATGGTTACGATGAACAGCCCAACTTTGTTGCCGCTTGTAATAAGAAAAGGCAGGTTTTAGGGTGATTGTGTTGAGGATAGAAAGGATCTGTCACTGCTGGTGAACAGATCTCTTCTTGTTTGGTTGTCGTTGCTCCCAGGAAAGTCTGAACTTTTAAGCTTCTGTTATCTGTCATTGCACTGAACTTTTGTCCTTCAGGGATCAAGAAAGAAGTGTAAAATAACTCAAGTTAACAGAGACGCCTAGATCGCCTAGTAGCAGATTTGTTGACCTATCTGTCGTCAAGAGTGGATTCTTTTTGAAATCCAGTGGATGCCGAGAGTCGGAGTGCCCCATGAGTCCAAACTCCACGCGGTGGATACAACAAACAAACAAAGCCCGCATAGCTCAGGGGTAGAGCGTATCACTAGTAGTCTTAAGGAATCAAATATTCTTACTAGATTATGATAAGGTCATCAGTTCAATTCTGATTGTGGGCAAAGTCATCATACCAGGGTTATCTGCCCCAAAGGTGCGTATACTTTTAACCCACACTTTTGCTGTTTGGTCATTCCGCGTAATTTCTTTTTGTCGAGGTAAACAAGTCCTTATTCGCAGGAGATGGCTTACTGGAACGAGACGGCTTCTATCTCGTGCCTCTTTCCCACACCAAATATGATGTCAGGGCTCCGAAGCTTGCTGATATCAAGCGGCGACAAAACTTGTTAACCAAGCTTGTCACAAGTAACGGATCAGTATGCTGGTATTGGGAAAGCAGAATGTACAATTCTTTTGGATCTAAATGATATGGATAAGTGTAGAGAGAGTGTGTCTCAGCTCTTGCCCACATGCGCTGATAACGGTGTGTTGTACAATACAAATAATTTGAACATGCTCTTTGCTCCCAACCTCACATAACATCTCCCAGGCCATTAAAGCTGCCTATTTTGCCCCCTTGCCCTCGATTTCCTCAATCTTGGCCTGTGCCCGCTTGAACCCCGGCTCTGCCTCCAACCGCGCGACGTACTCCCAGAGCTTGGGGAAGTTATCCCTGAGCTTGCCCTGGCCATCGGCCATCTCGAGATGGCCGACGCCGTTCCGCCCCTCGGCCAGGGGGAAGACCATGAGTATGTCGACGGCCGTGAGACGGTTACCGCACAGGTACCCGCCGCCGTTGGGGGAGGTTTCGAGCTGGGCCTCGAGGAAGGCGAGGTTCTTGGCCAGCGTGGGCGTGACGAAGCCGGCAAAGACCTTGTCGGCGACGGCGCCGGTGATGGGGCGGATGAAGAAGGGCATCTTGGGGCCCTTCATCAGCGATAGGATGACGGATATGACGAGCGGCGGCATGAGGCTGGCCTCGGCGTAGTGCAGAAAGTACCGGAAGCGCATCCACGACTCGGTCTCGCTGCCCATACTGCCGGCATTGGCAGCAACGCCGCTGCCATCGGGATACCGGGCCGGAACGAGGTTTCTGTTTTGACCAAAATGCTCGCACAGATACTCGGTGATGAAGCCGCTCTCGGCGAGAATAATCTCCCTTTTCCCCGTTGGTGAAGATGCGTCGGGGATGGTGACGCCGACGACGGGCGACTTGCCTAGCGGGTGCACCTTCTCCAGCTCGGGCGGTGCTAGCCTGTCCTTGGTGCGGTGGAAGGCCTCGATCGAGTACGAGACTCCGAGCTCTTCCAGCAGCCAAACCATGCGCTGGGCCCGCGATTCATTTAGCCTGTGGGTGATGGTGGGTTAGTCATCAGGGGTTAAACAAGAGACGAAGAAAGTAAACATAAACAATCATAGGTACCAGTAGAGTGTGATGTGGGGTAGCTGTGCTGTTGCTGTTGCTGTTGCTGCAGCAGAAGCAGCATCCTGAGTGGCGGCCATGTTTGAGAGTGACTAATTACAATGTATGTGACGTTTTTTTTTTTTTTTAAAAAAAAAAAAGAGAACAACAGACCGGATGGAGGGTGGCTCTGGGACGTCATTGTTATTATATGTATTTGCATTGACATGTTCCAAACCATCGGGCAATGGTCCGCTGTAGGTTAGCACTCCGAACATTGTTTAGCCAATTTGGGGTCATGATTCATCTGCGTGGCTGCCATGAGTGGTCAGCTGCCACTCGGTGGAGCAAACCCTTCGATTCTGCCGTTTGGACCCGTCCTCCCAAATCGCCCCTCCGTGCACTTATAACCCTAACCCTTTTGACGACACTCGACTTGTGAATGACTAACTGCCTTCAAGTTGCGATGAGTCGAACGATGAGAGGATGTTAATCAACGGCCCATGGAAGCTCTTGATGGTGGATTTTATCTGCTATATGAAGATATTCTTAACAGTGTTTGTTTTTGTGTCCACAAATTATAACTGACCGAGATGTTCTTGATTGATCTAACTAGTAGTTAATAGAAATTAGAAGCTAAGATTAATAAGATTGCGTTGGGACTGTCACAGCAGCACTGCATGTGCACTCAAAACCAAGGTCGCTGGCTGACAATATTCAAGGCTCAAACCCTACTATCTGGTGATTTCTGTCAGCTTACCCCGCCATCTTGATGGATTGCTAACATACCTAATGAATGGATTTGCCATTGGTGTTTCCGTGCAAAGGCTTTATTTACGGAACTGGCCAAAGACAGACATATAGGGAATAGCTTATACCAGACCAACAACCACAACAGCTTAGTAGTATATAAACATACATGGAGACCTCCATGCCCCCTTCTTCTCCGCCGTGAATACTAAAAAAAAAATTTAAAAAAAAAGGAGCCCTGAAACCTACCTACATAATTAGTATGAAAGCCATTTAAACTGTTTCCTCTGCCTGCTGTCTGTTCTGGTCCGGGTCTTATTGATCGAGTTCTGCGTCTTGTGACTCTTGTCTGTCTTGTTCCGCCCGCTGTCTGTTCCGTTCCGTGAGCCGCAGGAGATGCTCGGCGTTTGGGGGATCCCAGTACCGTATTATCTGATCAAACGGCAGCACGGCATCAACGTCTTCGTTCAAGGCCAATATAAATTGATTATCCAACGGCCCGCTCCACCCAGTACCGAATCGCCACTCGAACGTCAGCATGCCCGCGGTGGGATTGGAAATTATGCTGTAGCCAGCTATCACATAGTGGCCATGGTTCACCGTCTTGGGTCTCAATTTAATGGCATACGGAATAGGGGCTCCGAATTCGAGCCATACTTCGAGCATGCGCCATGTTTCCTCGTCTCGGGTGTCGTTGGAAACGCGCCAATTCCCAAAATTAGGTATTTTTTGAGAAGCGGAAATAAAAAAGTCGTGCAGCCAGTAGTTCCAGGGCGATAAGAAATCACTCTTTAGCTCAACTGAGACGGGGTGGTAGTGGTGGTGATTTGTCCACGTTATCAAATGTGATGACCAGGTCGTATAGAGGTCAACGCCCGTTTCGAACTTGTTTGCACAGTATTGTAGCCCGCTCAGAAATGTAAGTCCCTGAGTCGGCCAACAGCCTCCAGCGGCGAGCGGGGTGTCAAATGAGTCCTCGTGTTGTAGAAGCAATTGCAAGATTTCTCGCAAGACGTTCTGAGGAGGGCCGCCGCTCGAGTCAATGGCTGAAGTCCACATAACGGCGCAGATAGCAAAGTACTTCCAGCGGGTAAGTTCATCGCTGCCATCGGATGGTATGCTGTGAGATTGTTGTTTCAATTTCCACTCCAGGAAAGACGTCCAACCGGCGGCAACAGCGATCGCGGTGATGGGAGAGGGTGACATGTGAACGAGCGAGAGTGTTGTCCGAAAAAGAGGAGGCTCCGGAATTTGGCTGTCAAATTTGAATGGACTATCGTATTCCTCCTCCCCACGCAATTCAATGACCTTTTTGAGGGAGCCAGAGAGGACACGGTTGAGGTTGTCGAGAAGCACGAATACTTGGCTGTTGGGTCCGGCTTCAAGAATATCCTGCCTTAGCCACCATAGAACGCCAAGAACGTGAAGTGTGGTTTCTTTTGGGGCATGCTGGAAGCCTTGGACACATTCCGCCTGGCATGTCGATAAAATCGCTTCCGTGATGGCCACATCGGTGAGCCGAAGCTCCCGCCTGGTCCGGCCCTGGGTGCGTTGGATGAGAAATTCCGGGATAGAGCGGTGAGTAAAACAGACAAAGGGAACCTTATTGAAAGCATGATGCTCAATGGCTAAAGTCGAGATATCAAGGAGGCCTCGAGTCCAAGTCTTGACTCGATGTGAGGTTTGTCGTAGTTGCTCTTGATAGCTCTCCGCCGTCCAGGCAGCTGTTACGCCACCAGATTTGGAGAGGCTTTGATTAGTAGTACCCGTTGGCTGGAAAACCACAGTACCTGTATCCCGCTCATCAATAAGTTCGTTGACACTGGATAGGCCGATGACAGAGACAAGTCCTAGTTCTTCAAGAATGTACGACTGTTTAAATGGACATTCCTGCCAGCTTCGACATTCACGAGTTGAGAATCGCCAGCCATTGAGCTTAAGAGCCATGGATATGATCAACCCCGAAGCAGAGCGATGGTGCTTCGGAATAGAGTCCACGATACGCTGAAGAAAGTCTTCAAGCTCGGAAGGGCACTCTCGGACAATGCTACGCAGACTCGAAACTGTGGCATGGCCCGAAGACAACTCCTCTTCGAGCCATTTCAGCAACAGGATGACCCACAGAAAGACGCCCTGTGCGTCCCAGACAATGGAGTTGAGGAGTTGGTCACAATCGTCTTTATCTCTTTCTTGAAGGACTTGAAAGTAATCGTTTTCGCCAAGCCTTGAATGCACCAAGGACCTGATATCCCCGGCCGTCAACTCGTGTAAAGTAAGCCGCTGAGCCGCTGGAAACTCTTGCATGATTGACTCGTATTCGCGGCTGGAGACGCAAAGCTTGATGGATCCCGAACTAATGTCTATTATCCAGCTCTTGAGTCTTCTAGCGAGCTGCCAGTGCGACTTGTCCTTTTCGTCGAATTCGTCCAGGCCGTCGATAAACATGCAAACACAAAATCGTTCAGAGATCTCGGGCGCACCAATAAGCCGTTCAAAGGCAGCAGCAATCTCTTGATCAGACACGTCAAAGCGTCCAGCATGAAAGTTGTTGATGTCCTTGATTCTCATCTTGGCGCGCGCATCCCACAGCTCTGGGAACAACAACTTCGTAATGCTCGGACGGTCCATGCAAATGTCGTATAGCAGCCCCCGAAGAAGACCCCGGATCGTCTTTTGGTCATCAACCCCCAGCTTCCAAAAGAAGAACTGAGAGAGAACCAGTTCTTTTCCGGACGCGGCGGCCCATTCCCTGAGCAGACTGGTTGTTGTGCCGTGTTGGAATAAGAACTTCATCAAGGTCGACTTTCCTGCACCAGGCTTTCCCATAAACTGGAATATGCCTGAACCAGACCGCAGCCATTCCTGGAAAAGCAATGATAGTTCTCGGGGCGGTGGAGGGAGCGTTGTCAAGTGACTCAAGTCACTGCTAGACGCCAGTACAAAAATTGATTCGCTGTTTTGAACATCAGATACTTCACCTCCCGAATCAGCGTCCGTGGCAGAGCCGGAGTCTAAAAGCCAGCGGAAGGTTGATGCGTCCGCATCACTCACTTGCTCGAATCGGGAATTCGCAGCGACGGGACGGATGCCCTGAAGGATGGATTCGTGAATGGCAACTGCGTACGCGTCGTTGGTGACCAGAACCAGGGCCTTGAGCTCCTTGAGCAGACCTGGTATGCTGTTCTGGGCAAGAATTGACTGGTTTATTCCATCCAGAGTGGTGGCAATGGCCGACTGTCGGCGATCCGACTTTCCGAGCTGGTCTTTGATTCGATGCAAATCGACCCTAATGAGTTATAGTTAGTTATGCCTCTGTTAGCCCATGTGCAAACAAATAATACGAGGTTCATGAAGCTCCATGTCCTCACCGAGTCGCTGCCGCCATGGCGGCCCTGAGTTGATCACTTTGGGTTTCGAGCTGCCCCTGGAGCCTCTCCAGATCCGATTTGTGCTTCGCTGCCTTGAAAAAGGCCGAGCCAGCGGCGCGAATGGACGATTTCTTGGTCACTTTGCACTTCTCCAGGATTTCCTGGATGCCTTTGGACACCTCTGCGCATTCATGAGCGACTTTGAGCACCTGCTGATCGGCAGGCCCCGTTGCTGCGATGAATTGAGCATGTGCATCCTCAAGGGTCTTGACGATGCCCAACAGGGTCTGAGTGGCATCCACAAGAGGTTCTGTGTCCCTGGTGTATCCACTGGAAGATTCGTAGAGACCCTTGATGGTTTTCCCAGCCTTGATGGCGGCATTGACAACAGTGATGACGTTGCAGCCCAAGGAAAAGGCAGTCAGGGGATCCATGGTGGCCTCTATCAAGGACCCACGGCGGAAAGATGCAATATGCGATTAAATTTAGAGAAGAATTTGATGGACTTGACCTGTGGTGGATTGGATGGCAACTGAGGGTGAGATGGCCGGGGCAGGGGGCAGAAGACAAAACCCCCCTGCGGGTTTGGACCCTCTGGGACTTGGGCCTGAGGTGTCGCTTGTGTAACCCCCTTACCCCGCCTCTAGGCATCCCATGATAGGCCGATGTCTTCCAATGGTTAACCAGTTGAGTTATGGCGGCTTTATTTCAGCACCAAGTGAAGCAGCTAGTGAGATTGTAATAGAGATTATCACCTCCATGGAATTGTTCCCGAGTCTAGGCTTTTCCATTCCAGCCTTGACCTTGAAACTGGAAGACATAACACTTGGAGGAATCATGCAGAAGATGAACCAGCAATACACGAAAATGCTTCCTCCATAACCTTTCTCATCTCATCCGTGATATTCAGCTGCACCAAGTCTTCTTCTGCAGCCCAAACACTCTCCGAATGCTCATCTTCGCTCAAGACGACCCCTTCACTGCCCGATTCCAACACGACGTAGTTCAGCTGAACTGCCCGCTTCGAGACGACCTTCCCATCTTCGCCAACCTTCTCCGTGGTGTAGAGCATTGGCTTCAGCTCGGCCTTGAAGCTGGTAACCGCTAGACCTGTCTCTTCTAGCACCTCGCGAATGACGGCGTGCTTGATGTCGGCGTCCTCGGGGTCCACCTTGCCACCGGGGATCTCGAACACGCCAGGGAAGTAGGGTTCGTGATCGGCTCTTTTCAGGAGCAAAAGGCGTGGGATTCCAGATTCGTAGCGGAAGATTGCGGCGCCGATGACGAGTTTGTCGTATGGATGGTCATCAGGCGAGCGATTCTGTGCGAGGAAGGCCTCGTGAGAGGCGGTGAGGGTTGAAGTATCAATGGCGGGGTCGATTGGAATTTCGTTGATCTCGACTGTCGGCATTCTTTATTTCCTCAAGGGGCAAATTAAACAAAGAAACTTGTCCGGCTTATGGATTGAGCTGGATGGTATATTATGCTAGTGGGATAAGAGTCTGGAATTCTCATTAATACCAGAAGAGATGGGTTTGTCGGGTAAGCCACCCGGAAGGTGGTCACCTGCGGGTCGCCAGCCGCCAAGACGAAATGTGCAGTGGTTGGTTCTCCTCCATAATAGGATGCCTGACGGCCTGAAAGTCGGGCAACAAACATACAGGTACCGTACTCGAACCTTTACATGCCGAGTAATAGGTGATAGACGCCCAGATAGTAGAAAACTTTGGTTCCGTTTCCTAGTTGGCAAACATGAGTCCGAGAGTGACAAACAGCCAGCAATGATAAGAGGCATTTTCTGTACACACTTTGACTTTTGGCCAGAACACACCTACCTGCCTTAGCTCGAACACGCGTCTGTCAATCTCGACTCTCCTGCAGCTCCCCCACGTCCGGCCCAGAGTCTGCCACCTCCTACCCGTCTGGCAAACAATATGTACAACGTTATGCACACAAACTGCAGCTGTTAGGGATGTCTCGCATATTTCCAATAATCGTGGGTTGGTCTGAGCTTTTTTTCAACCCACTCTCCCCAGAGAGTGGCCCCCAAAATCGTTGGCCAGAGCAATTTTTTATGGGTTTGGTATGAGATTTCTATGTATATTATATATAATTTAAAATATGAAGCTCAATTACAAAGCGATTTTAATAAAAATGGAAAGGGAGGTAGATATATATATTAATAAGTTATAATTAAATTTATATTAATTTTAATCAAGGATTCGTAGTAATGCAAGCTATTTTATTTATTTTATAAATAAAAGTTAATAGAAATTCTATTGTATTTCAGTAAATTAACTAGCTAACTACTTTAAAATAAAATATAAAAAATATATAAAAAATAAACTTAAATTAAGAAGAATATTTAAAAAAAAATATTGCCATTTTCTTAATGTTTTTCTATACGGTGGATAATAAGGAATATATAAATTAAAATGTAATATTTTTTATTTGTTAGCACTTTCCATATAAATTCGTTTTGGCCAACGATTTTGGGGCCTACTCTATGGGGAGAGTGGGTTGGAAAAAAGCTCAGACTAACCCACGATTACATCAATAAATTGAAAAACACTTCCCGCAGTGGGGTGCAGGCCCTGGGATGAAATAATTGAAGCCCCTGCTCCAGCATTGCTTAAAACTACGGGCAGGTGACTGATTATAGATAAAAAGAACCAATCGCAGAGGAGAGGTAATAGTGCACCCCGCTTTTGGGGCTGTCAAGGTTTCACATTTCGCCGGACACTTGTAGCAAGAGCATGAGACGCGACATCGGAACTGGGAGGGAAATTATTAATCCAGCACTCTATTTGTCCTTCCAGTTTTACTTCTATTTCATGTGTCCCTTGCCTCCATCGATACAAACAGCAAATACTCAAATACAAAATTACTTATACTTGCTTCCCAAGCAATACATGAAATTGGCGTCTTGTCATGATCCATCATTCTTCCATCGTCATAATCATGAAGCTGTGCGCTCAAACCTGGATCTAATCTCACCCCTTACATGTCGTGTATCGTGTACAGGATTTTGTGTGTCCAAATGCGAATGCCCTTCCGTGTT
Organism: Lasiosphaeriaceae sp. G1095; assembly: GCA_027569635.1. Lineage (NCBI taxonomy): Eukaryota > Fungi > Ascomycota > Sordariomycetes > Sordariales > Lasiosphaeriaceae > Lasiosphaeriaceae sp. G1095. Next base: position 21,096 of record JAPDFK010000440.1, on the reverse strand, counting down.
TTGTGTAAAGCCCAATGCAACAAGACCCAAATGTTTTGTGTAAGCCAAACCCAAACATGATATGCAAAATAACAGGTATGCATGATAGAAGAAATGCATTTAGTGGAACAAATGAGGTGGTTGTTGAAAAGGCCGCGAAGTGGGGAGGCGAAATGGGCAAGGCAACTTGAAAACATTGGACAAGGATGTGACAAGGGGGAGAAGGTATCATGATAAATAAAACAAAGCCAGTGTATTTCGCATCCTCCACACACAAGTTGCAGCCCTGCTGCGTTCCTCCCAAAGCCACCCCGGCCGTTTGATCCAGGGGGCATCGATGATTTGGCTGGGTCAAGTTGTTCACATGGTACAATCAAGAAGCCGTAGCGTGTCCACTGCCACACTCGTCTCGACATGTTGAAGTGTCAAGCACTAGAACTCGGCCAGCGAAACAGCAGACGTCGAGGTCTGTGGGGGCCGGTGTTGGCGCTACCAACTCAGTTGGTGCTTGTGGTTGTTGCTGTATATGTGCCAGCCGCATTCTCTGATGAGTCGCTGCCGACAACACACTCGTTAATGTGTTCTCATCAGATTCCGGCTGCGATCTGAAGCATGACCGAGACTGCCCCCCTGTTGTCTGGGTTCCGCACCACTACCAGCTGCTTATCCCGCTTGCTGGCAGCGTCCTTGTCTTTCTTCTGCGGCGATGAGGTGCGTGATCGGCTCGCGCGTCGCGAACTCGACGCCAGTTGGTCGAGTCGCATCTGAAGCTCAATGATCTGGCCTGTGGCAGAGTTGTGTGATTGCGTGACGCTGTCGAGAGCTTGCTGCACTGTCTCGAGCTGCTGGCGTGTTGCGCCCAATTGTGTCGATAATGCCGAGCGTGCCTCGGTCAAACCCGTGATCTCGTCGACGCGTCGCTTGATCTCCTCATCCTTGGCCTGGAGCTCGGCCTTGAGTGCTGCGGATGCTGTGTCGGGATCCTGGCCAATCTCGACTTGAAGTTCGGCCATCTTGGCTTGCAGCTCGGCTATCTTGCCCTCAAGCTCTGCCTTGGCCGCTTCGAGTGAGGGGAGCTTGTCTGCCTCCGCTTGCAGCTCGGCGGCCTTGGCTTCGAGTTGAGCAGCCTCTGCTTCAAGCTCGGCGACCTTTGTGTGGGCTTCCTCCTTCTCACTCGACAAAGTGGGAATCTTGTCTGCCTCCGCTTGGAGTTCTGCAATCTTGTCCTCGAGCTCGGACACATTTCCTTCCAATTCCACAACCTTGGTTTCAAGTTCGCCTTTGGCACTCTCCAAACCGGCAACCTTGTCTGCCTCGGTTTGGAGTGTAGCCTTGTCGCTGGTTAGCTGCTCGATTTCTGCTTTGGAGGCGTCCAGAGTCTCCTGGACTCCGCCCATGACACCCGCCAGATCCAGCTTCTGACTCGCGAGTGAAATATTGGCAGCCTTGGCACCCGCGAGATCCGTGTTGAGGGTGTAGATTTGAGCTTTGAAGTCGGTCTTCTGGGATTCGAAATCTTCGATTTGCTGGTGGAGGGCGGTTTTGTCGGACTCGAGACTGTCAATCTTAGCCTTGAGGTCGGTAGTTTCCGTATTGAGTGTCGAGACTTCCTCCTCCAAGCCGGCAAGTTTGGCACCGAGGTCAGATGAAATTGACTCGAGCTCCTCAACTTGGAGCTTGAGTGAGCTGATCTCGCTTTCGGCCGTCTCAACCTTGGTCTGCAGCTCTGCCTTTTCTTCTCCAAGCAAAGATTTGGCCTCGGTAATATCTTCCACCTCTTTCTCAAGCTCTTCAACACGCGCCTTGAGCGCCTGTTGTTGCTCCTCCGCCGCATTCTTGAGAGCCTGATGTTGTTCCTCCGCGGCCGTCGTAATTTTCTGCTTCTCTTCCTCCACAGTATCCTTAAGCTTCTGCAGCTCCGTCTCGACTGCCTCCTTCTCGTCGCCGAGCAACCCAAGCTCAGTTGCAAATGTTTCCGACTCGCTCTTCAGATGATCCCGGTTAGCAGTCATCTCGGTAACTTCCCGGGCTTTGCTGTCGCGTTGTTCTTCGAGCGCGTCCCTGAGGACCTCCATGGCTGTAATCCGCTCGACAAGCAAGGCCTCATGTGTCTTGCGATCCTCCAGTTGTTGCTTCAAGTCGGATTCGCGGAGCCCGAATTTCTCTTCAGACTTATCCTTGGCCTCCTTGATCTCGTCACGCTCCTTCTCCGCCTCACTGAGCATGACTTTCTGGAGATCGAAGGTGGCCTTGAAGTCTTTCAGAACTTCCTTGGTATCGTTGAGCCTCGCTTGTAGCCCCGCTTTGTTGGCGCGCTCGGCATCCCGCTCCTTTTCGAGCTCGTCGAGCATGCCCTTCTGCAGGTCCAAGTTGCTGCGCAACTCATCAATGATGGCGTTTTGGTCGTTGAGAACTGATAGGGCCTGCTCCTTGTTCTTGCGCTCGAGGTCACGCTCCTTCTCGGCGGCCTCCTTCTGTTGGGTTGATGATGAGAGCTGTGAGGAGCTGGTCTCAAGCTCCTTTGCCAGCTTTGCCTGGCTCTCGCGGAGTTCTCGAGTCTCAGCCTCGAGCTGTTCGACCTTGTGGACCAGGGTCCGGTCCAGTTGCTTCTGGCTTTGCTCCAGCTCCATGTGATATCTGGCTTCCTCTAGGTGGCTTGCACTTGGCGGGAGAAGCTTCATGCTAACTGTCCGGCCGCCACTCTTGGCAACGGTGCGATCTGCCTCGGAGGGAGGTCGCACTCGAGTGCCCAGTCGCGGTTTGACCTTGCGGCTGGGGGGAGAAGAGCTGGCCACGCTGGACCCAGACCCGATGACGCTGGGAGTGAAGCGGACAGAGGGGGTGGACTTGGTGTAGATCTCTGTAGGGGTCACGTCACTCCCTTCGTAGTCTGACACGGCCGAGGCGACGGTTGTTGCTTGGGTTGTGGTGGACAAGTCAGACGACTCCGAGACGGACGCAGTCTCTGGATCATGGTCATGGTAGTCGCGGCGGTCGTGGCGGTCGCGAGAGTCGTGGCGGTCACGGGAGTCGTGGCGGTCATGGTGATCCAGGTGCCTGTTCTCGGGCAAGTATTGAGGAGGGAGCACAGTCCGAACCGGAGGCACATGGTAGCCAGACGGGATGTTTGACGCCGATGCCCGGGACGACCGCAGGTTGATGACGCCTTGGCGTTCGGCGGGTACACCTTGAAACTTTGCCTTGAAGACCTTTCGGGGAAGTGTGGTTGCCGAGGAGGACGGTAATGACGGGAGAGGTGGCATGGTGAGACGAGATGATGGAGCACTCAGCTCCGAGTCGCTCCCCACGGCAGGCGTGTTGGACGAGGTGATGGATGTGTCTGAGTTCCGCCGTGGCCGTGTAGCCTGTCGTGCTGGCTTCCTCAGGATGGACTTGATGGGCTGGTCTCTCTGGCTGTCGCGATCTCTCTCGCGTTCCCGGAGCTCGCGTTCCCGGAGCTCACGTTCGCGCAGCTCTCTGTCCATATCCCGCTCAGGCCACTCTGATACCATCCGGCTGCTGCTGTATCGGTCGTCCGGCATGGTCGTCGTGGTTGTTGTGGTCGTCCCTCCCGCTCCTCCCATCCTTGGTCTAAGGTACTGCCGGTCTCGATCCATGACGAAAGAGTCGAATGCTATGCTTAGATGGTGATGTCTTGGACTTGGGGTGTAAAGTGCGTGATTGTTGTTGTTGGTTCCCGCCGTGCGCTGTAGTCGGTGCGATGTCTGTCGGCGAGACGATGTTCAGGTTGTTGGTGTTGGGTCTTGGTAGTGGTTTGAGCTGGAAGTGGTGCTGTCACAGGCGAGCATTGCGGGGAGGATCTCAGTCTTCTACGAGGACAAGAGTTGTGCAGTGTTGCGCGTGCGGGACAGTAGTGGAGAACGGTTGGACGAGATGCAATTGAGGAACACAGTGAGACACAAGGCGGGCGTGGTCGGTAATATGAAAGCAAGAGCAGCTCATCAGGCTTCCTTCCAGGTCCTGCTTTTGGGGTTCCTTTTTCTGATTTGTTTGTCAGTTCACCGACAGCTTTCAACGGAAGGCGCTGTTCGCTCATAACATGACTCACGCTGGATGTGGCTAGTCAGCCTTGTGAAGTGTTCAATCGGGTAAGTGCAGCAGGAGATTGAATGGCTGGCATTGGGCATGGACACGGTGACGAGGTCAAATCGGGTTGAGGGAAGGAGTGTGTTGCGGTGTCTGGTGGTTGTGGTTGGGAAGGCACGAAGACCGGAAGGCAGGAAGGCGTCGGGCAGGTTGCTTGCTGAGTGATTCAAACTTGGAAGGGGCTGTTGTTGCGGTTTTTTTCTCTGCCAGTGGTCGTGTTGCACGGAAAGGGGCACTGCTTTTGTTAGAACTCGCCACCAGCCTGTTGCCCATTGCCAAATCACCAGGAGCTGCGTCGTCTGACGACACCAACTGGAAGTTACCAAAGAAAGCACTGTATTACCAACAGCTAAAATCCCCAGCAAATCCCCCAGTTGTCCGACGGACCACTTGTCACTGGCACTTGCCCGCTTGGTGTCTCGTGTGTCTTTTTTGTTGGGGAGCGGCGATCTGGCTTTCAGTTGCCCGCATGTGTGACGACGTTAGCTGGGAATCCAAGGAAGGCGTCCAACCAGTCTCTTGAGTCTCCAAACAAAAAATGCAATAAAAAACGCCAACAACAAAAAAACCATTCATGGCACATGCAGCGTGCCCCAGCCCGGACTTTGATCTAATGTTGATCAATCAAACATCACAACTAGACGTCAGCGGCTCCGCGCGTCGCCCCTCCACTGCCCCGAGGCCAAACCACTCAGCGGCGCTGGGGCCACCAATCACGGGGCTCGCTTGCGCAAAACCCACGACGTTGGGCATCAGTTGGGCCATGGCACTACCCGACGTGGTTCTGCGCTATTTGCGTTGTTCCCCTGTCTGCCCCTCCGCACTTCCAAGCTGTCGACGGGAAGCCGCATGGAATCCATTCGAGCCTGCGCGCCCGACCCGCTTTGGTGCCGTGATGGATCCCTGGATTGGATGCCCAACTCACGGCTGGTAACCCAATGGCTGGCTGGGCTGCTGCACAAGTCCACATATGCCGTTCCGCCCAGGCGTGACTATTGCTATTGCTGCCGTCAGGTCCAGCTCCCATGTCCATTCCCATGTCCATTTGTTGCCCAGGCCCGCGTTGTCATTGCAGGCCTCCCAGCCTCTTCCCCGCCGTCTCATCTCGTCACGCCGTTGTTGCCAATCGACATTGGTAGGACCGTCACATTCGTTGGTAAACCTGGCACGGCGCCAGAACCACCGAGAATGGGCTGGAGCTGGCGACCTGGGCCTGGGCGGGCTGGACTCACCATGAAACCCGCCTGGGCAGCGACGGTGAGGGGCTAGTCAAAGACAAGATGTCTCCCAAACGAAAATGGAAGTGCAAGGAACCGTCTGCCGCGGTTACCTTGACTGGAAGGTTCTCGCTCGTGTGACTTGAGACATAATTATTCTGGCCATCTGTGTGACCGCAGTTGCGGCCTGAACTTCTTGCCGGATCCCCATCGCCAGCCGGATCCCCTGACTTTGGATCGTTGTGAATCACCAGAGCTTCCACTGTCCTCGTCCTTCAACGATCGAGGTACTACACTATACTGCCTAGCTTCTCCCATCCTTCCTTGGTGGAGGGGAGGTGGAGGTGGGCCAACCATGTGGCCGGGGCAGCGGCCCGCGCGTTTGCCGTCCTCCTAGTGGGTTGTGGAAGCATCTCGAATGCCGCCCGCGAGGTCCGCTTATTGCCTGCCCCGAACACTGCCGTGGTCCAACAGGAAAGTAGTGTAGTTCGATCCCGATGTAGAGTGTCGGGTCTTCTAACCTCTTGTGCCCAGAAGGGCTAGGCCCTTCATCTTCCGACAATATCCAATGTGCAAAGAGTTGCACGTCCACTTCATTGGCATCACATCTTCCCCGTGGGCATGAGGCATTTCACAGCCAACAGATATTATTGATTTCGTCGACGCACAACACTCGCCAAGCAAGTCTAAGACCATGTCGGTGGACCCATTATCTCCATCGTGGCACGCGTATATAACAGCACCGCGGAGTCAGACCAATCCCGAGAGATGGGCATACTTTTATCAAATCAGCACCATATATGATATGCATCGCTTCGGCAAGTCATGCCCCCAAGCGCCACTGTGGGCGATTCACATAATGGCGGTCTGTTAAGCACATCCGTCCGGACTCTGTGTCGGCCCGTGCCCGTTCGTTTTCGAGGTGCTTGTGCGTGTTCTCTGAGTTTAGGCAAGATCTCAGCCACTGATAGGCAGAGACCTTTGCCGGATTATCGGATGGACGGACATATGGCCGGAAGTGTCTGATCAGCTACGTGTTTGATGTCGAGATGCAATAACTAGCATGTGGCAACACTGCGTCAGTTCCGGTGCGGCGTAACAGTAACATGTCAAGAGACGTTCTTAGGGATGATAGGTCAGCTTGGACACTGAAGTGGCAGTGTCGGTCAATATCATAGCAACAGTCACGGGGCTCTGGTATGTGTAATTATGAAAGGCATACAGCCACGGAAGACACATCGGCTATTTATTTTCTTGGATTAACTTCTTCCGGAACCTGCACTTGGCACGGTGATTCATTGCCTTCCTGCCAAGTGATAATAGAGCCTCCTCCACGTGCGAAAAGGAAGGTCCAACTCTGGTCGGATAGCAGACGAAACTAGAAGCTTGAGCGTAACAACGCAGTCAATAAGCCAACACATGGCTGCAAAAAAGCAAATATTGAAAACGCCCCGTGTTTTCGTCGTGTAGTGCAGCCAATAAGATCCGACATCCAAAATCAAGCTTCCCCCGCAAACGTCTCTTTGGTCCGTATATTAACGTGGAGAACCCGATCCTTTTAATCTACACTCTCCACCGCTACACACGAGCGGGGCGGGCAACTTTGATGTAGGGTTATGCCAAGGACTTGTTGTCCACAAAATGTTTCTTCTCGCCGTGATATATCGCCCCTCTCGTCCTTCACAGGCCGGCAAGATTTACACGTAAACGACGTGAATCACGAGAACGAGAACAACTGTCCAGTATTGACAGCGGTACCACATCAGTTGAGTGAAATTTCCTTCCGTGGTAATTATCAGTTTGTGATTCTGCGAGCGGAGCGGAAGCTGACTCTTTACTCCCGAGACCAGAGCCGCTCGATCGTTTGTAAACTTGGGTCCTCCAGCTCTTTGTTGACTTGTCCCCATTCGGCGTTTATGCCCCTAGCCCAACCCGCATTCCACCTACTCGTAGATGAACGTCGTTTTATTTTCTCATGATTTTTTTTACAACAAGCCTCCCTAGGTCGCTTTGAGTTTCATATTCTTGCTGTTTAGAGTGTTATCCCATTTAATTAAGTAGATCACAATACCAATCTGACACACCTGGTGGATGGGAAACACTCACACCTACTAACTCTCATAAACTTCCTGATTTCCGCCCCTTGAATAGACCTTTTTCAAGTAGCCTGAAAATAAAGATTCTTTTCATTCTTAGAACTCTCTCATGCAATGATGTGCTTTCCTTTCCCACCAGCCTACACCAACTGATCAGGCAAAATCATTCCGAGTTGTATGTTTTGCACTGAGGGTATTCTTTGGTTAGCTAGCTATCATCGTCCCTCCGAACAACATCGAGGTACCAAGCTATAAGTTGACGGTTGCGTCATAATCTTTTCGTTGTTGCTCTTTAACACAAGCACTCTCTATGAACGAGCTGAGTTTAGAGAACTGAATCTAGCTGGTGGTCTACTAATGACATGGTAAAAGTGATGCAAGTTCCATATATGTCAAAAAGATCAAAAGGTTGGTGACCTTTTAAGGTCGGTTGATGCAGCTGAGTGAGTGAGAAAGAAAAAGGTTAACTCGGTGAGTGACAGGCTAGACTCCTTGAAAAAAAAGAAGAAAAAGAGGAGGGGGGTTCTGGAGGACCTATTGGTGCTCAGACTAAATTTTGCCATTCCGCCTAACATATCATCAAAGACAGAATAAAATTTAGCTAGAAAAAAAGCAGAGGGGTGGCCACGTAGGGTCTTATTCACTGGGTGAATAGATTGGTAAGTTGAACTATCACGGAGTCTAGATAACTAGCAACAATCTGTTTCACTCAACATGTGAGGTGTGAGGAAAATATCACATGCCTAGCTGGCATTGAGACTATTCGCTGTTCTCTCGCATTTGAAGCCGGGTAAGGCGCAAACGTAGAAATAACAACGAAAGATAATACAGTGATTAAAAAGCCCTCGATATATATATATATATATATCTAATTAGCATTTATTACCCTGAAGGGGTGATGCGGGTAGTGAGTAAGAGGACCTAAGGCCCTGAGATTTTAGTAATATCTATGAGGGATTTATCCAAATTCGAACGGAAAGTCACTTTTGTGCCATGTTATGTAATCCGTTAATTATATCTGTCAAAGTGAAAAGGAGGAGGCTCTTGTAGTACTTGGTACTTATGTAATACTGAGTAGGTACCTACCTAGTTGATTGGCCATCTACGATAGCTGGAGAAAAACGGCATGCATGTGTTGGAAACCCAAATACAATTAAATTAATTACTGAGCAAACAAAAGTCACAGCAAAAGAGTTTATTTTCTTTGGGCTCTTATACCCAGGCGCAACTGTTTCAAAAGATCGCAAACAAAGAGGGGATAGATACATGAGAAAACTCTTTGACTTTGTCAAGTCTGTCATCAACAAGTTCAGAGCTTCCGGCTTGAGTTCACGTCCATATTCATGAAGCAGCAAAATCGGACAAGTCAACGTCATAAGCTGAACCAAACCAAAAATTCAAATATTCGAATAGCGCGTATGTACGCATGCACTGTATTTATACAGTCTACTAATAATGCATGTCCCAGGGTATTGGTTGATACCATTCTTGCCTCCCGATGCAATTCCACCATCTCATGATGCAGTTGACCGTTGCCACGAAACGCCATCCAAGACGAGTTTTAAAACACAAAGCCGCCATCTCCAGTCATACCCACATCAGTCATGTGCCATATCCCGCATCATGTATCGTTTTACTTGCTTGCTACACCGCCATGCCAAGCACCGTTCCATCGCCTACCGACTCTAGCATGTGTATATGTACCGCGGTGCTTGGTGGCCAATCTGAGCCTTGGTGGGTTTCCTTCGTTCCATCATTACCATTTATCGGGGCCCATACAGAAACGCCTCGATCCAAAACATTCGATGTTGCTACTCTTGAAAGCAGACTCACTGCCCTCTCCGTACAACTCCAGCCATGTCAAGCCTGACTACAGGCCGTTCAATCTCCAGACTCCGACTAGGGATGAGACGGCCGCCAGGCGTTCTAGGGTTTGCAATATTTACCCTTCCGCGGCGGTGCGGTCTCGCTGGATCATCGTCGGCACTATCAGACGAGTCGTCGGCCGCGGGGTCCTCTCCAGGCGTACCACCCATGCTGTCGAATGGGTCGACTTCGGTGAACAAGTCGCCCTCCTCACTGTTCCTGACGCCAGGCTCGACAGCCGGCGTCAATCCCAGTCCCGGGCCCTCAAACACCGCGAGGCGGGCGAAGTAATCGGCCATGCCATCAACACTTGGCGTTCCAATGATGACATCGTAGTTAGGCGGTGGTGTCATGAGATCGGGGGGAATGGGTGGTGGCGGCTCATCGTCGTCAAACGCGGGCGGGTTAAAGGAGGGGTGTCGGAGGAGATGGATGGGTCTATCCCGCTCCCGATCAAGGGGGCTCGGCAGTGCCTGACCTCGACTTCGGTTGCCCACTCTGGAGGCACCGCCAAACCTTGCCTGGAAGTGCGCGGCTTGGGGGAGGCTAGGAAGTGTCGACGAGTTGATATGGTCCAGTCGCAGTCGACTGCCATCAGGACTTGTGACTTCCTGCTCGACCAAGGCTAGCTGCGCCGTCGAGCTGGACGGACTCTTGTCAATGACATCAGCGTCTGGGCAGCCGCACGTCGTTTGCTGGCGATGCGAGACGGCAGGCCCATCACGACCACTGTACTCCGGCAGTGAGGTATTGGTCTGTGTTGCACGGCAGTTGAGAACGGTAAACGGACTATCGATACTGATCTCAAAATGGCGCCGGCGTTTCCCTGTGGGGTCGTCTGGATCTGCTCGAGATATTCTCATGACAATCTGGATGTCCTCGGTCAGTCTCACGTCACTCAATGGGCATGCTGGAGAGTAAAGCTGAACACGAACCTTGATCCAGTGGTACACATTGACATTCTTCCAGCTGCAGTCGGGGTGTAACCGCAACGTCTTGTCTCGCGCCATCATCTCGCATGTGGGAATCTGGACGTTCATCTCAAGTTCAGTACTGCCCCAGAAGGTCTCCAAGCCTAGGTCTAGATCACCTAAAATATTCTCGCTGGGATCTGGCAGAGGCTGCGGAACGCCATTGGCTCTGGCTGCTTCCAAGATTCTCCGCGTTGCGGCCGACTGTCTGGCTTCTTGGCGCTGATGAGGATCGAGCTCCCCGCCAGACAGAATGCGCACTTCACTGGATTCGTACTGCTTGTCCAGGGGTTTTCCGGCCGTCTTCTCCAACAAAAGTATCTTTCGGCCCGTGTCCTTCCGCGTAACGCGCCGGTCATTGGTCCAATATTCGATGCTCTCGGTAACAAATACTTTCAGCTTGTGGACTTGGACCTTGGCCAGCGGTGTGAGTTTGAAGGCGATGGGGATCTTGGTTCCAATGGGAAAGCTCTTGCCCGAGATCATGATGTCGTAGTGCAGCTGATCCTCCCATTGCCGGCTGATGGAGATTGGTTCTGACATCTCGAGCGACATTTGGTCTGGCAGACGAACGATGGACACCTCCTTGGCACCATTGAGATTGGGCTTGAAGGCGCCGGCGCGCTCAACTGTGGTTTCCAGCTCCCACCGGACCGAGCCATACTGTAGCTTCGTCGTCTCCAATTGGTGATGGTCGATGGGCAGCTCGAACGAATACTCGTAGGTGCCGGGGCCGAATATTTTGTACCCCTTGGCCTGAATTTGGTTAGTGAGGGGCGAATCGCCCTTTCCAAAGCTACGGGATTGCACAGATTGGAGAGAGAGCCGCTTGAGCTCCTTGGCGGTGAGGCTGCTGGATGGGCGGTTCTTGGAGAGCAGATGTAACGATCCGTTGGACGGGTTAGAGTAGAAGGAGTTCCGGAGACTGTTCAGGTGACTGCTGGGCCCCTTGAGTGTGAACGAGCACTGGCTGCCATACTCTGTCTCCCACATGCCTTCGTGCATGGCGTGGAAGAAGACAAGAGACTGTGTACGCAAGGTGTGTTCCTCAAACAAGTCCACTTTAAGCGGAGGAATGCCTTCGGGCCATTCGGTCCTGGCCTTCCCCACCAGCTTGAGAGTCACAGACTTGATCTTGACATTCTTGGACACGTTCAATTGGAGCTTTCCTCGCAGCAGGGCACTGGAATTTTGGGTTTCGTGCCGGGCGTCGCCGCTGTGGTCGTACCCTGTCAAGAAGACGTTGGGTTCGGCCATAAGGATTGAGCATGACAAACCGCTGCCCGAGGCGACAGGCTTGGGCACCTCGGTGACCGAAGAGCTCATCATGGTTTTGGCAGACCGTACGGAGATGATGCTGTTCCTGTTTGGCGCGTTCATGGCTGCAGGGGTGGTGAAGGAGCGGGGCAGTGCGGTGGCGGCCATGTTGGGCTGTTGGAGGGCTGGATCCTGAGGGGTGGGCTCTGGCTCTTCGACGATTGATGGATCGATTCGCGATAGTCGGCGAGCGAAGCTGATCAAGCTCGAGGGCCTTGACCGGGTCCGCGGCGCGGGTGTCGTCGAGACAGTTGCTGTTGCTGGTGCCTTTGGGATGATAGAGAAGACAGACAAGAGCTTGTCCAGCACTCTGCCAACCCGTTCCCCGCCTGGAGGCAGCGAGCGGACAGACCTCCTCTTCTCAGCCTTGGCGGCCTTGTCACGGCGGGCCTTTTTGCCGGCCTTCTTCTGCTGCTTGTCCTCGTCCTCCTTGGTGTCCTTCTTGGTGTCCTTCTCTTTGCGGGCGGACGCCGGCTTCTGAGGCGGCTGTTGGGGGCTCGGGCGAAGATCGAGAGGGACGAAGCCCGGAGGGTAGGATACGATGTGGATGGAGTGGGGGCGGCGGGTGCGGGGCCCGATCAACGGTGGCGGGAAACCTGAGGGGGTGCTTGTAGGACGGCGCCGGAGCTCGGCAGGGTTCCGCGGGTGGTAGTAGACAGAGCCGTGGGCTGACGAGAAGTAGGGCTGAGGACGTAGTCGGTCGTGTTCGGAACCTGCAGGCGGCATAGCGAACTGATTAGACAGGAACTCGGAGCTAAATGGCAAAATATGGCAAGGCATGCGCGGAAGCATCGCTCCAAAGCAGGGGCAGCAACGAGGACTCTCGGTTGCTACAGGAGAGAGACAGCTGGAGGCTGGAGCATGGCACCGGAGACAGATGATGTGGACGAAGGCGAGGACGACAGGGACAAGAAAGGAGGGAGGGCGTTCAACACACAGCAACCAGGCATGAAGGGCACAGCGGAGATTTCCCCCGTCTGGATATTGTATAGGCTTATGCCATGCGTCGTCGTCTCCGTCTGCGAGGCATTGCTATGTGAGGCGGGGGGGTGGAGGGTAGAGCCGGCGAGGGCGCGGTGCTGGTGGGAAATAAAGTCCAATACGCCAGCAGCGCCTATGCCTGCTCGAGGTGGTGAGGCCATGGGCACGCGCAGGTGCGAATGACCCTGCAGCGGCGATGGTTGACGACTATGTTGATGCATCGCCATGGCGGGCAGGCATGGTCGTGGGAGCAGCTAGCTGCCACGGGGGCGGGGGATGAGGGAGGTTCCGATGGCAGGTGAGGAGGAGGATGAGGTGGTGGTGGTGGTGGTAGTAGTAGTGGCCAAAGGTAAGACAGAAAGTCTAAAGTCTAAAGCTCTGGACCGGTAGGTAGGGGTATGGCAGGTGTCGATGGGTAAGACAAGGAAGGAGGAAAAGGTTCAAGGGCAAGCACCGGGAAAGACATTGCGAGCGAGGGATAAGACGTGGACACACGGGCTGTAGACTTGTGGACTGTGGACTGTGCTGTGTGTGTGGGCTTTGCTTGTGAGGGCGTGAGCACGTACCTGCACCTGAATCATAGCACCCGTCGTTATTGTTTTCGGTGTTGATGCGTGGTTGGTGTGTGCGGTTCCATTAACCAGAGTCGCGGGGATTTGCCTGGCTTTGTTTCCGCGCTCTCCAGGTTGATCGGGGAAAGGAACGGACGTGGGCTCCCGCTCCTACGATCACGCGTCGGGTGACACAACCTAACAATTCAAGCAATTGTTCTGACTGACAGGATCGCGGTGGGTGATCAGCCGGATTCCTCTTTGCGTGCGCGGCCCGCTGCTTAGTATTTCAGGCAAGAGTCGCAAGACAAGACACCACACCAGACAGGCGAACCTAAGCTATGGCAGCCCAAACCTCAGCGTCGATCCTGGACCCAGCCACGGCACGACGACGGTGGTTGCGGTTGCGGTGGTGGTGCGAGCGTGGGTTGTGCTAGGATATAGGTATGCGAGCGAGCGCGTGGCATCGACAAACGGGTCAAATCTTCGAGTGGTGTTTTTCCTTTTTTTTTTCTCGGGTTGAGACAGTCTCAAATGGTCATAGGGCCGGACACACACCACGGGAGCGATGTAGTGTAGCGGCTGGTGGCAGGGCAAGTGGGAAGTGGACGACGACTTGACTCTCGCTCGACGATCGGCTTTGGGTGGTGTGGGATGGGCGAAACGACGAACGACGAACGACAAACAGAAAAACGAAACAAACCAGTTCTTGAGAAATACACGCAGCCTGGCACAGTCCCAAGCAAGGTGCTGACCATCAGTCGGCTACGACGGTGGCCATGACGAGAATAGAAGCCGACTCAACCTGGACCTGAACCTGAACCTGACAGAGCGCAGGGCCTGCCTGACATTGCACTTGGTGGTGCTGAGTCGGCGGCGTAGAATTCTGGATTCCATATGGACTGAACCCAGAAAATCCGCAACAGGGGATGCCATAGTCACCAAATTGCAGCAATGATGTATTTGCGACGCCTGGTCCCTGCAAGATGCTCGCGGGAAGCATGGCAAGCACTGGAAACAGGGTGGGGTAGAATGGTGCGGGGCCCAATCGCTGACCACAAACCCCTCCCTTCGCTTTTGGAGGGGCAGGTGTGCAAACACCGACAGGCCTCGAGTGTCTTGCTTCAGGTGTTCGTTCCTTCCAATGGTATGAGGTTGGTGGTGCCATTTCCACCCCTGAAGAATACCTCGGGATTCCACCTTTGAATCGCACCTACTCTGTACACAACTTTCTAACAATGAGCAAAAAAGACGCGAAACCCCGAACACCGTGATGTTCAACAATGGGTAAGTAACTTGTCGTCCGGACACAAAGCAGGGCAGTTAGCGTCATGGAAGCGGAAGGTCGGCGGCGACAGGTTGGTACCTACTACCCGTACGGGTACATGTACGAACAAGCTCAAAACTGGCTTTGGCTCTTGGGCCTGCCAGCATCAAGGCACAAGCAATGGAACCTACTGATCAGTACCTACCTAAGGTACTCAAGTGCACACACCCCGACCAACACGCAAAGGACCTCTTGAGCAAACTCCCTGGGATCCAATTGGCTTACTCCAGCGGCGGACGGCTCAGGCACAGCAGAAATCCAAAGATCCCATGGCCGTTTCAACTCGCCAACCTTCGCCCGCCCGAGGTCTGTTGGCCCATCCCATCTCGTGATAAGTTGTCAGATGACTGATTCCCAATTTCGCTGCCCAATTTCAACGACTCGGGCCATCGCTCATTCAGCAGTGCAAAGTGCTCAGTCATGTCAAACAGCAGAGCAATCCGAGTCCCGACTGAACCTTTGGCGAGCTCGGCAATCTCGGGCAAAGCGGGAGCCAAGCCACTGACATCATTGGCCACTCGCAGTGGGCCTCTCTCTCTCGAGTCCCACTTTTCAGAGTTGCTGATTGAACTCGCTTCGAGATAATCTTTAGACGTATACATATTTGACCAACGAAAAACAAGCTCTGTTTTCTGCGATTCAGGCACCAGAATTTTCAGCAGAATCTCCGGGGATAGCGCGGGCACAGTCGGCCTGCCCAAAATCGCCCGAGCCAAAGCCAAAAAGGGCGGTTCGATGCTCAGATCTAACGGTCCCACGTCCGGCCCTGGCGATCTCAGTCGGCCCCAAAAATGGTTCAAGCGCCTCCAACAGCTGCCCAGCAGCCCCCTGACTTTAGAGCGAGCCGGCTAGAGCTTATTTTTCATTACTTTCTCGTTTCTTCAATGCCAAAAAATAGGTTTATCAACTTCGCGACTGGATTTTGCCTGACCAAAAGGACGCCATTGACTCAGCGTTTCATGTTACGGGTCGGCTGCAGGGACGTGGTGAAGAAGAGGAAGACCCTGTCGCAAGCCCGGGTCCCCTAAATTGGCTTTATCAACAACACCCCACCCAAGCTGTTTCCATTGCCGCAGCCACATTTGACTCGCCAGACTCTATTAAATATAGAATTGAAACTGAGGCGGGCAGAGAAAGCGCGTATACTGCTCTCATCGAGGTATCTTTGCGATGTAACCAAGACAAGCCCGAGACTTGTCATATTAGGACAAAAGTCAAAGTCTAGTTACTTGATGCTCCAACTCCGAGTCTTCCTTGCTGGTCCAGGACTAAAAGCTCCCGGCTCCTTCTCAACGGGCGTCCGAACTTGACAACTGTCAATAATATTTGCTCTCGACGCGTAACTAATCCTCAATAAGGTCATTTTCTTCAACTCGAAGCGAGGCCGGCTAAACAGTGATCCTCCAGCTCCCCCAACCCCCCCGCACTGATGAGCCGACTTTTCTCTTTTTTTTTGCAGGATCATGCCGGACAGACCCCACGTCCGGATTGGCAGGAACATATCGTATAGATTAGCCGGCAGTCTGGACACGGCCGAACCCAGCCTATGGGACTTGAGGCTTTCCCGAGGAGACGGAACGTAAGTACAAAGTCCACATCTTCCCCTCTCCTTTTTTGCCGAGGTGAAGGTGAATCATGAATCATGAACGTCTATTTGGGTGCGTGGTGCCATCTGGTCCTCCTCCCTTGCTTGTGTCACCGCGGACCTATTCGGTTCTAACCGAAAGGCTTAATTAAAACGCCAGCGAGCTTCGTGTGAATGAGGAAATTGTCGAGTGGCGGGAGCACTAATTTAGGCTGTCGACTCTTTGAATACCTATGAGGGGATTGTTAATATTATAATCATTGTTTAATCCTCATCTTAAAGCTGTGTTTCTGTTACTGAAAGGGTGAATGCTTTATGTCTGTTAATGTAAGAAAGTTGTAAAAGTCACCGAGTTACTTCCATCAACTTCAATTAGTAGGTAGACTAAGTTAAATCGCTTACAGTCAAATAGAATTGACCGTGATTAGCCGTGCTTCTCAGAAGCCAGTCTACAACGCAAGTCTTTATTTTTCTTGTCCGATATAAACCAGGATCTATGTCGAGGACAGTCACCAGTACAAACTCGCTCCAAAGAGGAACACTGGGACACAATTACATCTCACCTGGCGTGACTTCCATGCCAGATATAATACCTGCATGTAAACCGCGATACCTGTTCCTTTACGGCAAAAATGTATCCGCAACCAGATTAATGACTCTATGTGTCTTATATATCTTGTAGAAGATAGGTTGGGTTTGCCATGTGTCATATGGGTTAGGTTGAGAGGATTTGAGGTTGCGGATGTATAGAGAGAACCGACATGCGCTCCTTGGAATTCCTGATGGCATCCCTTGGAAGAAGTTGTGACCTTTGAGGAGAACCGCGGTGTATCCACGTGGGGCCGTGGGCTCAAAAGGCTGAGAGGAGGAGGAGAATGAAAATATCATTCAGATTAAGGATATATAGACATCTGCTTGCTGCTCGGTGACCCGTCCCCAGACTAGGACTTCTCTTCAGCGACTCAAATAAGGCGTTACCAGCCCCCTCCCCGTTACCTTGGCATGATGCCAATACAAAGTAGTAATAATATAACTTTAAGCCATTATACAAATAGACGAACCTAAGTTGTGCCAGTACCTTACCTTTCCATGGAGGTTGCTGAGAAACCTTCGATTGAATAATCATCAAACTTCTCATAATACCTACCTCACAGGACATTGCGGAGACACTGCTTTGCAGGCTCGCCAACAAACGTCATGGTGGAATTTTGGCACTATCTACAATCTGACCAATCCCATCATCCGCGAACAAGACAGTCAACATAGCTCAAAACAAGACAAGTCAATCAAGGAATTTACCTAGGTAGTGATATGAACAAGGTTTAAAATGTCACCTCGGGTGAGAAGATTAGGCTCAAGAGTGACGTCTGTTCGAATTCATATGTGGCAGAAGTTGTGAGACAGAGGTGTTTGTTCAAAGTAAAGATCTTTATTTCAATTCCAACTCTTCCTGGATGTTTGATAAAGCGTTCCCGTGTCTCAAGAATACTAACATGAGGTTTGATCGGTGGCCCTGCTAGGACGAAGTCAAGAAAGGAGCTACGCTACCACCTTAGCCTCTTCACAGTTTTCCTCTTCCAAGTGGTACAAAGGAAAAATTCCAAATATCACTGAACAAACTCAGGGTGAGTTTACGGCATGGCCTCTAAAGGCCTCGTAGCCTGGCAAAGGAACTGATGAGATAGACTCTACACTCGGGATATCAACAATAATGTACTTGCATCATATTCTTTGATGGAACCGGTCACACCTCTCTCACAGTTGAAGAAAACAACGTGCATATTGGCTACGAAGAGTCAAGGGGAAGGGAAAGCGAAAGGGCGGGAGCCCGGAAGATACGGCAAGACAGCTTGGAGACAAAACAAAGCGAGAAAAAGGCTTAGCTACTTGATAGATACCCCCCCGAGCACATAAAACTCAGGGTGGCATGTTTATCTACCAGACTATACTTGGCAGGAATTGCTTATAATATTCCAGCCAAGTATATAACTTTCTTAACTATCTGCAATCTATGACCCAAGCATGTATCTACCTGACAGTCAGCTGCTTGGCCAAGACAAAATGAAACCACCCAACACGTACGAGTAGGGCCAGACCGAAGCAACTTGGTGCTCTTGATATTTCTGAAAATAAATATGTGTCTTGACCTATACTGCCCCCTAATTAAACCAATGATAACCTCATCACCACAAACTAGGTACACTACACATACGTTCGATACATGGTTTAGAGGCATTTAAAAATGTGTAATTCTCGGCTCATGATTATCATCATGTCTTTCCCATTGCCCACTGCAAGACAAATTATATCGTATACCTTTTCGGGACATAATTTTGGTGCGTTGCACATGTGACTTGACCATTGAGGTGTAATATTTCTAATTATAAACAGGTATTCGCAAGAGCCATTACTCAACGCAGCGAAGAACGGCGGTGATGGCTAGGCTGTTAGTTCCCAAACTGTCATCGAACTCTACACCAGTAACAGTGGCCAATTGTTGGCAGTGGCGTCCTACGAGAACAATGGTCCTCCCTCGAACACACAACAACTCGCTGATACTTACATTTATAACAAAAAGAATGCAGGGACGACATCATTGATAGTTTATATTAGAACTGATGGAAACTGCAAAAATAAAGGCCGAGCAGCGAGAAGCAACCCGTGGTAATTGGAACAACCCAGTTTTCCGAATATCAATGGTTGCGTGCGGTTTCTAGAATAAGTGCGCATCAACGCAGTTTCCATACTTCAACGGGTTCAACGTGAAACATGATGCGAATGCCCTCAATGGTCATGAACCATGCGTGGTGGCGATTGTGTGATTGGCTGCAATGATGAGTGTGCTGAATCGGGAGTGACAGCATCGACAATGATGACCAGGCTGCTGGGGGTCGGTCGGGCTCGCCGACATGAAGACAAAAGCATACGACCTGACGGGAAGATACTTTAATGAGGAATTAGGTGGAGTTAAGGCCGAGTCTGCAAACTCGTTATTGAGAAGAGAACGGCGCATCAACTCGAGATTCAACCAACCGGGCTCCCCCAACGGTAATCTGAAGCTTCACACACCCCCACACCTCGGGAGAGAGCAGACCGACCGCTGAAGCCCGAGGCTGCCGTCGGCGATCAAGAACCACGGAAGTTGCCGAATTGCTGCTTCCCAATCGGTGGGGGTGAAGGGGGGAGCGGTTGGCGATGATTGAGCATGATGCATGCGACAAGGTCATACGCCAATTATTGTCCACCTATGTACGTATGCTTTCAGGCTTCGAACTATGCGCATGTGGTAAGGAGGGCCGTGGACAGGGGGAATTGTTTGGGCGAGAGTGAAAGAGAGGCAACACATTGACATCAATGGGGCGCTGTGTGACTGTCCGACTGACTGAGAAAGCTCTTGATAATTTAGCAAGTCACACGGACAGGGAGGGGCATTGCGAAGCAAAGAAACATCGCAATGTATATGTAGGTAGCCAATGAGACTTCGATGATATGGTTCAGTGCGTCGTTTGGTGAACGAGCTTGAGTTGCAGGTCAACGAATTTTCACGTCTCTTGTGGGCTGCTCAAGGCAGGGTATACATCCCGCCATAGGCATGTGTCAAGCCGCCAAGGAGGAGATAACTCGAAGCCATGGCTGGTTGGAGCGCAGGCTGCGACCTTGAGCGAGGACAACCGAGCACAGCAGAGGAAAACCGGTCGAGGACGGGGTTGGACTCGGGAATTCCAATGAAAAGCAATAACGGCCAATGCCATGCTCGGTGAATGACATGGAACAATTCGAAGCCAACCTGTCACGGGCATGGCATAATCGACGGCGGTGCTAGATGTTGAGTCGAGGAAGCGGGTAGCTGCAGTTCGGCCTCGAGCCACGAATACCTGACTCGATGCGGGATCGAGGGAACACCGAGATTGGGGGCGGTCTGGTGGCAGCGAGAGCAAAGTTGAGGCAGGCGGGACTAGTCCTGACGCCGAATCGAGAATTCCAGCTCCCGCCGCAGGCTGTTTGGCCGTCCTTGGATCTTCTGACTGACTGTAGACATCAATTCAGACACCTTAGATAGGCACGGGCTGAGTGATGCCGACCTTGGTCTGCTTGACGCCGCCCGGGAGTTGCATTGAACCTTCTGTTGGCAGGTGCTGCTGGGCCTCGGTGGGTTGACGAGTCTTGAGACTCTGGCCCTTTCAACGGCGACCACACCCCAGAACACAGAACGG
Source organism: Lasiosphaeriaceae sp. G1095 (assembly GCA_027569635.1). Taxonomy (NCBI): domain Eukaryota; kingdom Fungi; phylum Ascomycota; class Sordariomycetes; order Sordariales; family Lasiosphaeriaceae; species Lasiosphaeriaceae sp. G1095. The sequence continues at coordinate 885 of JAPDFK010000440.1, read as the reverse complement.
CGCCGGCTCTCATTGCCTTCCCTGCCGCCTGTTGGATCAGAGGCAACAGACATGTGCCTTGCTGGCTGAAAGGGCTGCGCGGGGTATGGAGACAACGCGCGGATTCTATCAACTCGACAGACCACGAGGCTGCTGATGGGGTGGTGACGCGCCGTATGAAATGATCCAATCGAACCAGCATGCTTATGCTTGGACAGAATGGACGCAGCTCAACTCAATCCTCCTCGCCCTTGGAAGTTAACACGCCCGGCTGATCGGCTCACCTGTATCTACCTACGCTCAGGTGTGTGATGCGACGAGGCCAACATCGTCCACACACAGTCAGCACTACACCGAGCCTTCAGTGTTGGATGGTAACCGACCCGACGGTCTCGAGTCCGGATGAGGAGGCACATCCATGTCCTGTCTGGATCATGTCGGGATCAGCTTGGCAGCCAGCTGGCTTGATGCCGAGGGAAATGAGGACCTTCACCACGCCCTGCGCCATTTCGATCGTCGGGATGGGCTGTCAGAGTTAAAGTGATGGTGACAGAGCAGACAGGAGAAGGAAGCACACAAATGCTGCTGCATTCCTGCAAGGCAAGGGGTGCTCAAGTTACAAGCCTGCCGAGCGAACAGAGTGTGCGAGATCGATTCACGTGTGGCTTGGCTCCTCACCAGCTGGGCCTGTTCGGGCAAGAGGAGGCCTGTCCTGCGTGAAACAACCCACCTCTGGGGGGGGCTTGCGGGGGGGGGGGGGGGGGGGACGCGGCGGGGGGGGGCGGGGCCGGGCCCGGGCAAGACGGACCCAACTTGCCAACAAAGCCATTACATGCCCCACTGGGAATGCCGCACTGTGGTTGGCATGTACGGCGGTAAAAAATTACAACCCCCCCCACAAATACC
>JAPDFK010000439.1:0-32997 GCA_027569635.1 Lasiosphaeriaceae sp. G1095 | reverse complement strand
AAGTAATTCATATAAAAAAAAAAAAAAAAAAAAAAAAAAAAAAAAATCAAAAAACAACCCCAAAAAAAAAAATCAAAAAAAAACCAAAAAAAAACCAAACTCTTAAAAAAAAAAAAAAAAAAAAACACAAAAACAAACCGGGGAGTGAGCAAAAATTTCCCTGCCCATTAACCTTTTAATACCCCCCCCCCCCCCCCCTTTTTTTTTTTTTTGCTTCCTCTCCTCTCTCCCTTTTCCCTGCCTACCTACTCATCCTCCCTCATTCATTCTCCCACCTTCAGCCCATTAAACGGATTAAGCCACTTAACGACAAAAACACACACAAAAGTAAACAACAACACGAGAAATATGTAAAGGCAGAAAGAATAATGACGGGACACGAAACCCAAACCAAAGTGTCCTCCCTTCGCCTTTTCCTCGTCTTTTACCCTACAAATAGCAGTATAAGAAACAGTCAAAAAAAAAAAAAGTATTTCCCCTCCTTACCACCCTCCCTCCCTCTCTCTCTTCCCCAGGCCCCAGACAAAGTTGGTCCAAATTATGATGGCTGCCATGCCTGCCATGCAGGAACTACCCATCCATCCATCCTCCCCTTGTGAATCAATCAATGGACCCATGTTTGCCCTGGCTTCACGTTGTTTCGAGGGGTGTCGACGTCATCGTCCTCCGAGTCCTCCAGCTTGTGCAATGCCTGCGTCTCAGCCCAGCACTTGGGCGGCCTTTTGCGCAGCTTCCTCGGCGCGCGCGGGAGAGGTTGGCGGCCACCGCCACCCGACGACAAATGTGATGGTTGCTGTTGGTGGTTCCTGAAGAAGTTGGATATGGTGGTATTCGTAGAGCTAGTTGTAGTTGAGGTTGAGGTCGAAGTCGAAGTAGAGGTATAAGAAGGAGAGGAGGAAGACTGTGTTGTTGTTGTTGTCGTCGTCGTCGTCGTCGTCGTCGCCGCCGCCACCGCAAAGAAAGCCATTCGAAAGTTAAGTCACCAGGCATTTCTGTCCCAGCTTGGGTCTTTCTTGTCTATCAGCCCCTCTTCCCTTCTCATACCAATCAATCCCCAGAAAGGGGGGTGGGGGGAATAAACATCGTCACAAACATACCTTGCACAAAAGCTGCAAGCACCTTACTCCCTGTCTGCAGGAGGGGATGCCCGACGACGATCTTGAGGAACTTTTCCAGCCCGGCCCTGCGGCCCTCAATGACATCGTCGCTGAACCGGTTCGTGAACACTTTGCCGGGCAGCGGCGGGATCGTCACCCGTGCGCTCTCCCGCTCGAGTATGTCCCTAAAGTACTCAAAGTCCGAGTACCGCCGCCGGACCGACGACTGCCGCAGCTTGAACGCGGGAATGTTGGTCCGGCACACGATTTCGTAGTCGGTGTACATGCTTCGGCCGATGCCATGGGTGCGTGGGTTGCGGACCTTTTTTGTTTTGTTCTCGAATCAGCCATCTATCCATATCATATCCCTGAAAGGGGATGGGAGAAAGGAAAAAGGGAAGTACCTCAATCTCCAAGAAATTCTCAGGAGGCCCGTAAATCTCGTCAAACGACTGCTGCCGCGTGTCGGGCATGGACTGCATCATGGGGCGATGCAGGCGGGCAGCCGCCGCTGCTGCTGCTGCTGCCGCCGATGTGGGCGACGTCGGCGAGGTGGCGGGGGACTCGAGCTGGTCTATAGTGCCATCAGCGGCGGCGGTGGCAGCGCGCGCCGCCGCGCTCTGGTGATAGTCGCTGGACGCCGTTTTCGCGGTGTTGCTGGGGGGCGACGGATGCTCCGCTCCCACCCCTTTTGTCGTATGTGTTGGTTTAGAGAAGGTAGGTTAGAGAGCTCCGGTTGCGACGGCGGAGCTGAGCTGGTTGCGCAGGATTGACGTAGGTTGGATGGTGGTGCTCTCGTGATGCTAGGCAAGGTAGGTACTCGAGGATGGGTGGAGGAGGAGGGGCTTATTATTAACCTGCCCAGGTTGGGCAGCTGGCTCTCGCTTAGGTATTGTACTCGATGTACTGGCTGTAATATCGTATTGGGGGCAGAGAGAAAGAGAAAGAGAGAGAAAGAAGAACCAAGGTTTGGCTGCTTGCTGGGAAGGTGGGGAGGAGGACAAGAAATAGAGCACCCCAGGACAGACAATTAATCAAATCAATCAATCATCTCAACCACTCGGTGAAGATCGAATACCTAGTTACTAGAGTAAAATCCCAGGATCCCGGTAACAAATGCACAACGGAGCATGTCATCAAAAGGCGGGGGGATTCACAGCTGCCCGCTGCCGGCAGGCATGGATTGGCCCCATCTGAAATCATCATCAGACAGACCCCCCTGGGAATCCCACTAAACAGGTATGGTATGGACATTAAACGTCACCAACTGCAGCTTTAGATCATACAGCATGTTTTAGAGAAGAATGCGAGGACAAAATCAAGAATACTTGCCTCGCTCTGCAGCAGCAAAAGGCAAAGAGAATTCAGACGATAGCTTCCATGTAGCTCTCCAAGAGCTACCTACCTAGCTACTAGACTACCTAAGCTAGTCTTAATTCAGAGCCCAGGGATCAGTGATGAGCCTATACACATATGTACAGTTCCACCCCTCCCCGTTGCTTATAGTCTCAACACAAGTTACAATTTCCTTACAGTTCCATACTGAGCCGCAAACACATGCGCATCCTGGCAAAAGGGGTCTTGAAGTTCACCCCCATCCATGTCGGAACAGCTGCGATGCCAGTTGGTTAAGAGTCTTGGGCAAGAAAAAAAGGTTGACCAGGCAGTTTTTCTCACCTTTCAGCCATATCATGAAGTTGAATATGTCCCAATGCATTAATAAATAACGCCCTCCCCAGAAACGCCGATCCACGCCTTGGGGCGTATGTGTGCATGCGTCCCGCCATATTTGTGCATGCCTCCTTTCCAGTCTTCTATGCATCGCCACGGGCAAAATACGCCTACTTCTTTTCTCCAGAGTACTTTTGGTGGATGGCCCGGATCTGCTCGTCGAGGTTGAACGTCTGGAGCTGGTTAATGTGGGCCTGGCTCTTGCCTTCGGGATTGCCATCGAAGCTGTTGATGGCGATCTTCTTTCTCCGAGCCTGCTCCTCGTCCGAAACCGGCTGGCCTGTGACGCCGTCGAAGAGGTCGCTCCGCTGGCTGGCCAGGCGCTTCAGGTTGTTGGCAACGTCCACCGTCGAGAGATTGGTGGCGGCGAATCGGGCATCCGCCTTGGCCTTCTGTTCCTTCCATCGAGGGTCCAGGAGTTCGATTCGCATATGCTCATCCATCTCGTTGAGGGGGATCTGCTGCTTGCAGTTGGGGCACAGGGCCATCGACGAGCCAAACTTGGTTGCTGCTCGCTGGGCCGCACGCGGGACGTAGTTCTCCCTGATCTTCATCGGCGCTGCGCCACCTCGGGCCTCCGTCTTTGCTTGGTGCTTGCGGAGTCGCTCCTCCTCTCGCTCTTGGATCCGCTGCAGCTCTTCCTCCTCCTGGGCACTCATCGCGCGGCCGCCTGTATAAGCAGCACCATATGTCTGAGGTGAAGGCGGATTCTCGGCGGACAACTGCTTCTGTTGGACAGGCTGTGCTGCTGCTGGGGGTGGCGCTTGAACGCCATATGTCTGGGGCGGATAGGCGTTGTAGTGTGTGTCCTCGAAGGGGAAGGCCTCCTCGATTCGGAGGTTGGAGCTGATGGACATGTTGTTCTTCTCCTCGAGCGAGGCATACTGCAGGTCGTTCAGCGAGGTCGGGGGCGGCAGATTGGCCTCGTCATCAGACTCGGGGAATGTGATGGTCTCAACCACGACAAAGTCGTTCCAGTCGATGCGGGCAAACTCAATCTTCTTCTTCTCGTCCTCCTCCTGCTGCTTTGCTTTCTCGGCGTCTTGCCAGACGGCGTACTTGGCCCTCTCCTTGGCGCGAGCCAGCATGTGGTGCTTGTCCTCAACGTTGTGACGGAGCTCGTCGATGCGCTGCTGCTGGGCGGCGTTGCCCTCGCCGTCGACTCCGCTCTCGCGCAAGAGGAGTGTGTATTGGTCGACCATGCTCTGGAAGAAGTTGTGGAACGTGTGGTTCGGGATGAGAAACTGAAACTGGGCATTGCCTGCCTCGCGCTGGGCCAGCTGTGTCATGAAGGGACGACCGTTCTTGGCGACGAACAGGGCAGTTAGTCGCACCATCTCCAAGTCTTTCTGGCTCATGCGAGGCATACGCGCCGAGAAGTAGAAGTCGGCCGGCTTCTGAGGGCCCTTGGGCGCCTCCTGAACAGCGGCTTGGGCCTTCTCGCCCACGCGACCAGCCGCAACGGCAGTGCCACGTCCCGCCTTGATCTCGGCTTTCCTCCACTCGTAGTACGCGTTGTACGGGTCGGAGCTGGTCATCAGGAAGTTGAATTTCGGGTTCTTGCCGTGATTGTCCCTGATGCGCTGCTCGAGACCCAAACCTCCTCGCATGACATAGCCGGCCGTCTTCTCGATGGCCTCGCGAATCTCGCCCGGCGGCGGGATGATGACGCCGGGAGGCGGCTTGAGGTTGGCGAGCGCATCGTCGCCGTTGGTGCCGTTTGTCGCAGCAGCCATGGCGGATTTGACGGGTGCTACTCGTGTGGTGGTGTTGTGTTTGTTGTTGTTGTTGTTGTTGTTGTTGCGAACTTGCTATTCCTGCACTCTTCAAGTACAGGTTCAACAGGAACGGCGTCGCGAAGCAGATCTTTCCAACAATCAATCAATTGTAGGCGACGAGGCGACGGGTGCGATTGGCCTGTGCTACCACCACCTAAAGAAAACGCGGCGGCCTGCAAGGCGCGGAATTCTTTGGCAGAGTCGCTGCCAATCCCTGCTGTAAATTGAACCTTGAAGACGCCACTTTTGCTGCAACGGGTCGACCTCTACCTATTTATGGGTCTTGTGGGTTTCGTCATGAACTACGAACTCTGGTGCCGCAGAGTAGGCTGGAAAACGGAGAAAAGGAAGGGAGAAAGTGTTGATGGAGGAAGTAGTAGAGATAGGTAGGATGCCCTTTTGATAAAATTCCAAAGGCGAAGAAATGCAGTCTCAGTTTCGTGAATACTCCAGGTTCTGAATACTTTTTTGTCGATGCAATTGGGTGCAGCTGAGGGAGCGCGTCAGAAATTATTTGCGGGGAGTGATGGTCCTGAACGCAGAGTGGCCCGTGCCCGTGGTATGTTGACCAATGGATCGGCTCAGCCCCCCCAGTGGTCTGGCAGCTCCCTTGGACAGGGGATGAGGCCACTTAAGCTGCATTGTTCAAGAAAGTTGGGATTGGACGTCGGCGCCACCTTCACCGCACCTGCCTGCAGCCCAGCCCCTATCCAGCAGCAGCCCGCCTCTGCTTCAGCCCTGAGGAACTGGCCTGACAGAAGAAAAGTTGTCGTCTTGTCTTTCGATTCTCCTCCTCCTCCTTTTTCAACAGGCACCACCCTTTACACCACCTTTCTACGGCCCTCAATCGCCGTTTCCCGTTTTGTTTCTGGGGAACCCAATGATAGCCGCCTTGTAATGACCTGGAACCTTATCCTTCTTGACTTTCGTTAAATCCGCGGTTTTATGGTCCCAGCTCAGCCAGCCCGCCCTGGCTCTTTTGTCCCCGGTTATTATTAGGTGATTGACCCTGCGATCTCCTCCTTCCGCGTCTCTCTCGAGTCTCGAGTCTCAACCCACCTCGGCGACTCGTCGCCAAACCAGAATTCCGCCATCCAAGGCCTCTTCCCTCCTCGATCACCTCCCCTGATCGACCACACACCATGGGTCGTCCTTCTGGCAGCGCGAAGGCGCCCGTCGCGCGCGTCTCACCCACGCCGCCGCCACAGTCCGCCTCCAAGTCAAAGTCCAAGGCCCAGAAGCGCAAGGACGACTACACATCAGACGGCGTCGAGGACAACGATGTCTTCCTCCTCCCCGTCTCCGACTACCAGGTCATGATTGGATTGACTCTGGTGGCCGCCGCCGTGCGCCTGTTCCGCATCTACCAGCCCACCAGCGTCGTGTTCGACGAGGTCCAGTATGTCCTGCCTTGCCCCCTATACCACCACTTCTTCCCCGACAAGAGCTAACCACTTAATCGCAACAGCTTCGGCGGCTTCGCTTCCAAGTACATCAAGGGCAGGTTCTTCATGGACGTCCACCCCCCATTGGCCAAGCTCCTCATCACCCTCTTCGGCTGGCTCGCCGGCTTCGATGGCGACTTCGACTTTAAGGAAATCGGCAAGGACTACCTCGAGCCCGGTGTCCCATATGTGGCCATGCGCCTGTTCCCGGCCATCTGTGGTGTTCTCTTGGCCCCGACCATGTTCCTCACCCTGAAGGCCGCTGGATGCCGCACCACCACGGCCAGTCTGGGTGCCGGTCTCATCATATTTGGTAGGTCCACCCGATTTTGTAGAGGTCGTAATTATTACGGCGCTGTTGCTGACCCTTTCTTGTAGAGAACGGCCTCCTGACCCAAGCTCGCCTGATCCTGCTCGACTCTCCCCTGATGATCACGACAGCCTTCACAGCCCTTGCCTTTGTCTCGTTTTCCAACCAGCAGGAGCTTGGCCCCGCCAAGGCTTTCCAGCCAAGCTGGTGGTTCTGGCTCATAATGACTGGCCTGGGACTGGGAATGACTGTCAGTGTCAAGTGGGTGGGCCTGTTCACCATCGCCTGGGTTGGACTCTTGACCTTGGTCCAGCTGTGGGTGATGCTTGGCGACTACAAGCACGTCTCGATCCGTGTCTTTTCCAAGCACTTCATGGCCCGCGTCTTCTGCCTGATCGTGATCCCCCTCACCTTCTACATGGCCATGTTTGGCATCCACTTCCTCTGCCTGACCAACCCAGGCGATGGCGATGGCTTCATGAGCTCCGAGTTCCAGTCGACTCTCAACTCCAAGGGTATGAATGATGTTCCCGCCGACGTGCTGATGGGTAGCCGTGTTGCGATCCGCCACGTCAATACCCAAGGCGGCTATCTGCACTCGCACCCCCTCATGTACCCCACGGGATCCAAGCAGCAGCAGATCACCCTGTACCCCCACAAGGACGAGAACAACATCTGGCTGCTCGAGAACCAGACCCAGCCTCTGGATATCCACGGCGAGCCCATCAACGGAACGAATGCCTGGTTCAGCCTTCCCGTCCCGCCTTACATCAAGGACGGCGCAGTCCTTCGTCTGTACCACCAGCCTACCCACCGCCGTCTTCACTCGCACGATGTGCGCCCCCCTATTACCGAGGCTGATTGGCAGAACGAGGTTTCGGCCTACGGCTACGAGGGATTTGACGGAGATGCCAACGACTTTTTCCGCGTCGAGATTGTCAAGGCAAAGTCCAAGGCTGGTGTTGCCCAAGAACGTCTCCGCACTATCGACACCAAGTTCCGCCTTGTCCACCTCATGACAGGCTGCGTTCTCTTCTCGCACAAGGTCAAGCTCCCCGACTGGGCTTCAGAGCAGCAAGAAGTCACCTGTGCCCGAGGCGGCACCCTTCCTAACAGCCTCTGGTATATCGAGCAGAACGAGCACCCTCAGCTTGGGGAGGGTGCCGACAAGGTCAACTATGCCCACCCTGGCTTCTTTGGCAAGTTCTGGGAGCTCCAGAAGGTCATGTGGAAGACCAATGCCGGGCTTGTTGAGTCCCACGCCTGGGACTCTCGCCCTCCTTCGTGGCCCATCCTCCGTCGCGGCATCAACTTCTGGGGCAAGGACCACCGCCAGATTTATCTCATGGGCAACCCCATTGTCTGGTGGAGCGCCACTGCAGCTGTGGTCCTCTACATTCTGTTCAAGGGACTGGCTGTTCTCCGATGGCAGCGCAGCTGCAACGACTATGCCAGTCCTGTCTTCAAGCGCTTCGATTACGAGATCGGCACCTCAGTGCTCGGCTGGGCCCTCCATTACTTCCCCTTTTTCCTTATGCAGCGACAACTGTTCCTCCATCATTATTTCCCTGCTCTGTACTTTGGCGTAATTGCCTTCTGCCAGGTCTTCGACTTTGTCACGGCACGAATCCCCGGTGTTGGTCTGAAGGAAAACCCAATCTTCAACAGGATTGGTGCTACTGGTGTGCTTGTCCTGTCCGTCGTTGTCTTTGCCCTCTTCTCGCCCCTGGCCTATGGCAATCAGTGGACCAAGGCGGAATGCAACCGTGTCAAGCTCTTCAGCACCTGGGACTTTGATTGCAACACATTCTTGGATAGCGTAAGTGCCACCCCCAACCACGGAATCCCCGACAGGAAGTTGCCCAGGAGAGGTTGAGGCGGACTGTTCCGCGGGTGAATTCAGTTCAATGGGCATCAACCTGAGCGCAGTTCGCTAATTTCGCCTCATAGTACGACGCATACAACTCACTGCCCTCGGTACCAGCGGCGCAAACTCCCCAGCAATCCGTAAATGCCGCACCCCCGCCGGTAGTGAACCCCCCCGCTGGTGAGCAGCCCGCCCAGGTTCCGATTGTCAATGTGCCACCAGTTCAGGCTGGCGAGCCAGCTATCTCTGGAGCGCCTCTCGGGGCCGGCCAGCGGATCCTCTCCCGTGAGGAGAAGGTCGAGTACCGCGATCAGGACGGAAACCTCCTCAATGAGGAACAAGTCAAGGCTCTAGAGGGCAAGGTCGAGTTCAAGACCCGCTATGAGACCCGCACGCGCGTCGTGGATGCCGATGGCAACGAAATCGCCGCCGACGCCGCGAGTGTCGCACCGCCTCACCCGGATGTTGAAGGTATGTGAATTCATGGTCTGAGCATCTCGGGCCAACCCCTAATTCAGTTATTGTAGGGGTGGATCGCAAGACCGCCAAGAGCCTTGTTCCTGACGAGCCGCTCCCAGACGCCAAGAAGAGCGTTGAGGGCGAGAAGGAACGCGAAGGAAAGGTCGCGATGCCCGCGAGTGAGGGCAATGACGCGACGGTTGCCGCTTAAAAGACCGACCACAATCAAGTTTATGGGACGAACGAAAGCCATTCTGTGAAACTATATGGAGTATCAGGCGGAGCTCGGCGATCTGACTGACGGCATGTTTTTTGTGGTCTACAGACCGGACTCTGCTGCCATTTCAGGTTGCATTTTATTAAACTCGTGCAATTTTGTACCACCAGAAGAAGTTTTTCATCTGCTGCCTTTACCTAAACCATAATGGGAATGAGGAAAAATTCGGTGTTTCTACCTAGAGGGCGGAAAGGCGGGACATGGGAATCTGATGAGGCTGGGGGTAAACTACGACCTCCATATTTACCGACTAGTTCTAGTAGTATAGCTTGGGCTCATCATGTTAGATCTCAAATCAATCTCTTTTGTTTAATCTTATGTCTCGATTATTTGCTATTGAGGTTTGACGAGAATGGGACGGCGTGTTGGCTGAAACAGACATAATGGGTTTTGTAGGACAAAGGGCATGCCGTGTGACGACCCTGGAGATCGGTGTGCTACCCGGTGTGCTACCCATAACTGGGTAGACTTGGTTGTTTCGCAATATATATATATAGTTATAGGTATTCGGGGTTTGACTAATCTTATAGTTCAAGATTGACGACACTCGGTGATACATACCGTGGTGGCATACTTGGTGGACGACGACGACAACTACCGTGATAGTCTTGTCTAAACCAGACTGCTTGGATACCTAGGTAGGTAATCTTGCTAATTGATAAATTGGGTTTTCTGCAAGCGAGCCAGCCGTACGAATTTTTCTTACTTTTTTCTTCATTTCCTCTCAAGACTGATTGGGGTGATTATATCTCTTTTACGCAGTGAACATTATTGGATAGTCCCGGCTGGTCAGTTTAAAATGAGCCAGCGTTATATCTGGTGACGAGCGTTGGCTCTTTTTTCTTTCTTTTTTTTCCAAGACTTTCGTTCAACTTTTTATTTTCAGTTTCAATCACCATTTGAAAAGATTTGATGGATGGATGCTAACAAATCCAAGATAATGAAATGAAAACCAAGGAAGGGAGGAAAAAAACCACAGAGGCGTACCTGCGTGCCTAGGTAAGGTAGGTACCTAAGTGCGTTTTGTAAGGTGGTCTGAAGTCTCGAGCTACCTAGATGCAACACCTAGGTAATTACCTAGGATATATCAATCAAGTACCATGACCAGTTTTGAATTGAAGCCATAATTATCGAGTATGAAAATTACCATGAAATATTAAACTCACTGATTGTTAAATGCAATTGTGGTCGACCATGTTGTAAATACCTAGAAGAAGAAAAGAAAGAAGAGAGTTGAAAATGGGAAGTGTTTTGCAAAAGTAGGTACCTGGGTACATGTAGCCAAAGATGATATCTGAACAAAAGTCCGTCCGCCAACCCGGAAACCCAAAAGTGGTTTGAAATCACTGTCAGGCTCTTGGGCCCACGTCGAGGGAATCATTTCAACCTAGTTAAAAAAAATTTGCCCTCGTCTCACTCGTGCAAACCAACACATGAAAACATAATCATTCGTTTACTTCTTTTCATTTCATGTTGTCACGGGATTTAATGGACGAATGCGCGCGGCAGTGGACTTGATGCGCATCGTCCTTCTTTTTTATTGCTATCTATCAATTGAAACTATTTCTATATTTCTCTAGCCTTGTATTCCCTGATGCGAATTTTCAAGGATCAATCCACTACAAGTACTGTTATCTTGCCTTTCCTTGACTTGGGATAGATGTATATCGAAAGACAGGTCTAGTGGATGAACCAAACCAGAGACTTCAAGAAATGGGAGGAAAAGCGCTGGAAACACACACACACACGCGCATATACTGCTGTTTGACGGGGTGGTGGTTGTAACCTGGCACAGAGAATACAAGATGTTGAAGGAGTGGTGCTTGTGACCTGGCACAGAGAATACAAAGGAAAATTTGATTCCGTCGGAGTGGTGGTTGTAACTTGGGACAGATGAAACAAGGGAGATTGTAGTAGTGGCTGTTGAGAACCAAGGAGACGGCCGTTAAAAGGTAAGAAGAAGCGGCAAAGCGATTCAAAAAATAAGCATTAAAATTCAAAGCCCACTCCCAACTCCAGTGCTCTCCCGTCACTAGCAGGAAAGAGGAGAGACAAAGGCATCCCAAAAAAATGAGAATGATAATGGTGTTAACGAGGATCCAAGCCCTGTCCCCCTCGCCCGTACTGCTAGGCTGACACGAAACGCAGCTGGTAGCAAGATGGGAGAGACTGAGGGGAGGGAGAAGAAGGGTTGAAAAGAAGGATAAAGATGAAAGGCAAAGCGCAAAGGAAAAAAAAGCCAAGTTCCCAAGTCCCAATCCCAAGCCAAGCTGTCCCAAGTTCCAAGTTCCGACACCCCGTCAAGCCATACTAGTTATATAATGTCCTGTCCCAAACCAAATAGCCTTCACCCGTACAGCACCTATCTGTACATAGTCCCGAGCCCGGGCATCCAGAAGTCCTGGGAGCCCCACCATCATCCCCAGTTGTTGGGGTCAAAGTCAGGTGGAGCCCAAGGCGGCAGAGAGGGAATAGCCCGGGCCGACGACGCCGTCGAATCTTTTACGGGCCGTACAGTTCCTTGCGGTGGCCCGAATGGACCGCTCGCACGTGGCGCCTGAGGTTGTAGGTGCGGGCATAGGTCCTTGCCGAGTCGCGAGGGCAGAGTCTGCAGGTGGCGGAGGTGCGCGAGTGCACTGACGACATATGGCGCTGCGCCTCCGAGCTGCGATCAAAGATGCGACCGCAAAATTCCCCGTTGAGGAAGAGACGGCAACAGGTCTCGTTGCCCGCGCCCGCCAGGAAACGGTCAGCCTCGGCCGGGGAGGTGACTCTCTGGACCCGGCTGACGGGTTCCATGTCCGGGTCCATCATGGAAAAGCCGGCCGGGAGGGCCTGCGTGTTTCTTGAGTCCCGAACCATGACCGGTTCCATGAACATCTCAGGAGAAAAGCCGATGATGTGAGGCATAGGCGGAGGCGGCCCCAAAGAAGGCTGTGGAGGTCGAGGGGGTCCTGCAACAAGTTTGCTGAAAGGTGGAGGTGGAGATGGGCCTGTATCAATAATGAAAGACGGAGGTGAAGCCGAGCCTCCAAAGATGTTGTGGCCAGGAGTGGTAGGCGTATTGACTCCCATCGGAGTGTGAGGAGGAGAAGGAGGGAAGTGTGAGGCTGGCAGTGGATTGCCGAGGGTTCTGTGCGGCACGACCTATGTCACGGCAAGTAACCATTAGTCTGAATATCAGAGTCTCCGAGGTTGTGTTGTTGTCATGAGGAACTGTGTATAGGACGAGAAACATAAAGTTGAAAACTATTTACCGGGCTCAAGCCCCAGATGCTGTGATCTTCGAGGGACGGCGGCGGCGCAGATGGCACCTCCCTTTCAAACCAATCCGCGAATTCTTCCTCTGGGGACACGTCCAGGTCCTCTGGGGTGGCAGGGATGTCCCCAAGGTCCGGAAGGTCGGTCAAGCTTCCACAGTCTGACAAGTCAGGGAGATCGTCAAAGTGCGCCATGTCATCAATGTCCGACATGTTTGCGGTTGTAGAAGGCCTGATTTGCTACTTGGGTCTGGTGGGCTTGCGGCTGTGGTTGCTATTGTTGCTGTGGTTGCTATTGTTGCTGTGGTTGCTATTGTTGCTGTGGTTGATGGTGATGTGGTGAAGACGGAGGATCAGGCTAGTGAGAGAAAGCAAAGCTGAGAGTTTTATACGAAAGCAGGGTTGAGAGGTATAAGGGAAAACAGAAAAGGTGCGGAAGAGGATGGTCAAGAAGGGGCGAGGGGAATCGTCTGGGGCTTCGACTGTGCTGTTCTTATACCTGACGGAGGGTCGGCGGTTCCCGTTCACTTTGCTTTTTCAGAACGACAAAGCGTAAGCCCGAGGAGGAGGTGATCAATCACGATATCCTGGATTGACAGGCAATGTCTCAAGCAAGCAACCCACGAAGTGTTGGCCAACGTTTCCTGACATGGACACCAAAACGGTTCAAAACCACATCCGACTGCAGTGGGCCGCCCTGATGTCCGTATGGTCTTCGCTATTGGTCAGATTCCCCGCCAGGACAGATGACCAAAGCCTGCGGCAACAACCTTTGAGTTCTTTGGCGGTCTAGAGATATGGGAGGTTGGCTGAAGCACCTACATTGTGCTGTACTCAATCTCTTGCCCTGCCGCCCCTGCATCCGAGACTCGTCCACTCCGACTCTTTCCTGGGAGCACTCCCGCATCCGAGCACGTACCCCGTACGCTCCTCTCTCCATCTCTTTTCGATGTAGTCTCATCGCCTTCTCTCTTGGTACCATGGGCCCCGAGGCTCAGCCGGGGGTACACAGAGGCCAAGTTCTCTGGCTTCATTACCGGCCACCTCATGCCCGAAGTCGGCTGGGTTGGTAGGAAAGTGGATGCGTGTTAACCGTGTGGCAAGACTTGCAGCAGTGGCAGCAGCCGCAGCCTGAGTGGCGCCGGCCGCACTTTTTTGTTTTGTGGTCTCGGGCTAATCTTGATTGATGTTACGCGCAGGATAGCCTCCTCTCATGGAGCAAATGACAATCGCCGTAAGGCAGCGGACAAGCCGGAACAATCCCCAACCCCAGATTTGCAGATCCCAGTGTGAAGTTGAGCGGTAGCTAGCTCACATAACCTCGTAAGACGTCACGGTAGGATTACCAGGTACCAGATATTTAACTCGCACTTCCCAGTCGCGCCCAAAGTGAATACGAGAGCTGGAGCAGGGCTTGAGAGAAAGCAAGACGCCTCAGACATCCCTTTCCTCCTCGCTTCCCACAATCAATTGTAGCAGAGGTTAGCCTGGCGTCTAGATTTGCTCAACGAGTCAACTTGACCCCTATCCGGGGGCTGTCTTTTCACGGGCAAATGAGCGACGCTTCCCCCCCCCCTCTCTGAGAACCACCACGCTGCAATGCCAGGGTTGCTGCGTCAGCCTGGACCTACAAGCAAAGAACCCATCCCGGTGCGTCTGCGAGGTGCCGGAAATTGTGCCCTTCGTTTGGCCGAGACTCGCTGGGACGACCTCAGGCCCACTTCACTTTGGGGACCTCTTGCATTCCGTCTGGCGATCCAAGTTGAGTTTTGGTGCCCTACTGGCTGCCTGTAGCGAGGTCCCCGAGACACATTGGACTTGGAGGGGTTGACACCTTTCGTGGCTTGAAGCATCCAACACACACCTGTGGATAGGTTTTCTTTTTTCTGAGCATCTGCCTCTGCGGGTTCATGTCAGTGACTTCCATGGAGGTAGTTTCTCGGGCTTGGTGATATGAGCTGCAGTAAGTACCTAGTTTCCAGGTGTCCCAGTTGTTGGGTATCCCTTCTTGGCGGCGTCTAGGTGAGCGAGTGGGTTCATGACCTCGTCGTCAAGAAAAGACTTCTCTTGCAACGCAAGCAAGAAGAAAAGAAAAAAAAAAAAAGGGATGATGTGCCTCGACGTAATTGGTGACGCGATGCTTCGCCTCATTGTATTAGTGGCCACACAGGAAAGCCCCGACAGATAAACGCAGACTTCTGATTGCTCAGACTAAGAGCCGTTAGACAGAAAGAGCAGCCACAGAAAGGACATTTCTGGGTGAACGGCCACCATTGATCACTGCGTTTTGTTTGCTACCCCGCCTTGAGCTCTCAGTTAGCTGGGGCTTTTGCGGGGAAACGGTATTCAAAATACGTAGCGGGACTCACTTCATAAGATGTCTCAGGCAAAAGAAAAGAGTCGCCGTACCCAGTGCTCAAGACATAAACCCACAGTACTGGGTTGCGTGTTTCGAGGCCACTTCTGTCGCTTCTGTCCCTTTTGAGGCGGAGTTGAGGACGCTCTGTTGTAACCCGTGTCGAGAACCTACCAAGGTAGACTTGCTCGCCGAGGTTTCTTATTATTAACCAAAGTGGTCAATAGTCT
Source organism: Lasiosphaeriaceae sp. G1095 (assembly GCA_027569635.1). Taxonomy (NCBI): domain Eukaryota; kingdom Fungi; phylum Ascomycota; class Sordariomycetes; order Sordariales; family Lasiosphaeriaceae; species Lasiosphaeriaceae sp. G1095. The sequence continues at coordinate 18,187 of JAPDFK010000439.1, read as the reverse complement.
CCTAAACGGGGGGTGGCACAGCAAGTCTACCCGTTTAGACTAGGGAGGGGAACCGCCGTTTTCCCCGACTTTAAGCTCCTAGGTTAGAAATCAGATCGACAATCAATTCAGGCTCAATATTAGAGACAATACTAACCCATCTTGGTTTTCAGCGCTGGAGATCCAAACGAGTCGGCTCGGTCTAGATCATTAGTTAAGGTCGGTAGGTAGGTAGGTGCCATCCTCGGCATCTCCGCTAGACGACTGCAACGAGGCTTGCTGAGCCTGGTCACCTCAACAGTCCTAGGTCTTGATTCATGGGTCCTCCCTGGCCGTGCTGTGATTGTATGACATGAATGAAAAGCTGTTTTGAGGCTGCACTTGATGATGGGATTACCTATTTCCCGCTGGAAAGGTTGAGCCACCTCCTCTCCTTGTAACGTTATGGGTTCATATGCGGGAATAGATGTGCTAGACGGCCAGAGGCAAAAGGGCTTGAGAGAGACATACACATGCTGCGAGGTATTGTTTGTTGTCAGTGGATGTCCCACAAACTAGTGTAGTTCTAACTGGTCGTGGCGGCAGGTATGGATGTAACTAGTAGTTGATGTCTCAACAAGCCGGTCGCTGTGTAATCAAAACTAATGCAACGTCTCGGTTTTGGGCACACTTGATGACCCTCTCAATTCACCGATCAACTGCAGTCTTATAAGACAGAGCAAATTTTCTCACTGGGGTGCCGGTCTGTCATTGGGCTGGCGCGCCGAGGCCGTGCTCACGGCAACTTGGGCACGGAGCGGGACGCGAGGGCTGTTGCCACTCCGCAGCCTCTCATTGCGAGCCCAAGACGCCAGTTTTCGATCCAACAAGGGGCGACAGTTCATACCAAGGGTTTCCTTGCTTTGTCTGAATGGCAAGATTAAAGGGGGGTTTTGTACTCCAAAAAAGAACGAAAGAAAAAGAGGTGTCTCGCTGTCGGGAACGACCCGTGGAGGTAGAGCTGGGGGAATCGAGGGGGTGATGTAACCACCACCACACGCATCTTCAGCCTCTCCAAACTCGAAACTTTTGACCCAGACATTGATGTAATAGGATGGGTAAGATCACCAGTCCGAACAGCAATGACCATCTATCGAGTAGAATGAAAAATGTGAGATGTGACGGATAAGAAGACATGTTCGCAAACCGATGAAACTTGTGACGAATGGCAGGACAGCAACCAGAGTCCCCCCCTTCTTCCTGCGCGCTTCCTGCGCGGCAATGGTGCTGGCGCTACGGGCTGTTGGAGGTCCGGATGGGTCACTCCGAGCCGGCGAATTGATCGACACCTCCGCATGACCATGATCCATGACGGACGGCAGGCAGTCTGGTGCGCTCATTTGTTGTCGAACAAAAACGAAACCGGAGGAAGGAAATGTGCTGTGCTGGATTGATCGCATCAGGTGAAACAGAGAGTCCACAGCCCACCGTTCAGTCAAAGCGTTTTCAACCCGCAAAACGCAACACGCAACACGCACTCGCATTTCGGAATCCGGGCATCTGGGACGGACGGATTGCGGGCAGTTGGAACTTGGGGGGACGAGGGAGGAGGAGGAGGGAGGAGGGGGGGATCCCCCGCAAAATTTTAGACTTGTCCAACTCTCGTTTCATCAGATCAACTTAGAAGCAGGTGCACAGGAAAGGTACTTGTACAATGTACGGATATCACCTTCCTGCTTTGTTCGATGCTGGCTCTGACCAGGTTTGCCTGGAAGGTGCGAATGCGGTGCGGGTGAGTTCGCGCGTGGGCAGGTACCTAGGCAAGGTAGGTAGGTAGGTGCCTTTGCAACACCACTCCAACAATGTCATGTCGAGTTATCGACTGTGTACTTTTGAGCTTCACATGGAGGTTATTGTGATTATTGTTGTTTGGGCGAGCCGAAGACAGAGTTGCTTGTTAGGTGGAGGTAGCGGGTGATTACCTTTTGGTTCAACAGCCAAGTCATGCAGGGTCTTACCGTCCTTTGTGCGCCTGATGATCTCCAGTTTACGCTCCCTTCCCGCGATGCAACCTAGAACACTCGAAAACAAGTGAGAGGGATCCATGACCCTGGCAACCTGGCAAACCTGGCAACCTGGTAGTGGTCGGCGACTTTGACTCCTGAATGGACTCCTTTTTGTTTTGGTGGTACTCGCCAAAATCCGATCTATTTCTATTCATGTATGTATACTTTCGAAAGGCAAAGTTTCCGATTGATGATCCGCAGCAGTGATCCAATGTCATTGTCGTTGATATTTTGCTGGGTCACCATGGGCCCCTAGTCGCTGGTCGCTGGTCGCTCGCTGTTTCCTGCTTTTATGAATGGACAATGGTTCGACCCTCAGAAGAGACGTGAGCTGACGACGATATCCGAGCGCCCTCTCTGATAGTATAATAAGGTTCCCGCATTGACCAGCAGCCGAGCCGCGACAGATGGCAAGGGTTGGAGGCGGCACAGCCTTGGAATTGGGCAAATCCCGGTCCTGATGACGATGTTGGCCCAAGGGGCCTTCATGCGACGAGCTCTCTTCAATCTTGTCAATTGAGTCCAAAAACATTCGTCGTGACAGCTCAGGTTGCGGTTGCCAGCGCATTGCGGCGTTCAGAGTCCAAACATGGAACCTGGAAGGATCCGCTTGCGCGCCCCGTCTGGCGGATGACAAACAGTGACGATGGAAGCAGCGCTGTAGCCATTGGCAGGCATCCAGGCTCTTTCTTGCCGCTTTCTTCTTTACCTTTGCCCATGGATTGTTAACGTTCCATTCCAGAACCTGGAAAAGAGGAAGACAGACAAGAGAAAATACCCGGCAAGCAAGCCTCAAGGTGCCGCAATAATATTTATATCACTAGGTACCTTTCAATTTGGACAGGAGGGATTGATTGAGCCGGCCAATTGCCAACAAGTCCAGAACCCAAAAGCGCCTTCCTCCCGCTGTTTTGTTCTCGGCTGATGAGCCTGGACCCAAGAGAGTATTTCTGCACGACCCATGTCCAAAGTCTGGGGCGCCTTTCCTATCACGGCCCCAGGCCCATCCACAAGAAGCTTCAACAGGACCCGATTGCTGCAGGTCGCCATCGCTCACCTCCACCCTCTGCACCCGCTAAGATCATGTCCGTGGAATGGGGTGCGTCTCTTCCCAGTCTCCTCGTAATCAATCTTCCCAATCAATTGTCTGTCTAGGACACGTCTTCCATCTCGAGACTCGGGGACTCTTCAGCATCATCGCTTCGCCAAGCCACGACTTTGCAATTCTCCCAATTCCGAGCGCGACCTAAAAAAAAAAAAATAATACCTCGGCTGCATTCCTCGACGCAAAACCCTCCAAGACAGTCTCATTAGCTTGTGCTCACTTGCTCGTATCGCGTGTAACTCTGCCTTTGGGGCAACGCGGACCGGAAACGTCGTCGACGAGGACTTATAATTGTCTTCTGGGGACCCGCCAGCTCCTGGTGTGGTCCTTCGTAGACGGGCAAACTGGAGTACCCGTATGTTCAAACTCTGTCTTTTCTCACGCAAGGTTCCAGATTCCCATGGTTTGGCTCTTGTTGCTCTTGTTGGCCATCTGCGCAATCCGCGTTCAGGTTGGCCCGGCTGCTGCTGTGGCCGGCCGCCGTCCTACTTTGGGGCCTGTCACACTGCCATCCAACCCCCATCCCACAAAGACTTGTCACATGGCTCTTACTAACGGACTGTGGCAAAGTTTTGTCACCGTGGCCGGTTGGTCCTCGCACCAAATGCCGTCTAACGGACGCTCGGCTTTTGGCCACAACCGATCGCTTTCGAGCATCCTTAGGTCCGCGTCTCCGAAGCCTTCCCAAGGCCACTCGAGGTCCCCCTCGGCCTCTCCTTCCATGACGGCCGACTACGCCTCTTCGCACCCCTCGGCCCCGCAGCGTACACAGCGGCACTTCTCGTCGCAGTCTGCCGACGACGACAATGATATGAGCACCATTCCCGACCCCAGAAGCCGCGCTATGAGCCCTGCAAATGCGGATGCAATGGCCACCCCGCACCATCCCGACCTCGACCAGGAGGTGGCGACGCTGAGTACTAAGCTTATCAATGCCATTAACCATCAGACCACGTTGGACGACAACCTTTCTGCTACCAGGATGGAGCTGGAGAGCTCGCGCGAGAGGATACGGCAGCTGGAGCACCAGGTCGAGGAGCAGAGGGAAATGCTCGCTGGAGATGTCTGGGTTCGGCGGAAAGCGGTTGAATTGGAGAAGACACAGCTGCTTGCACGAGTTGCCGAAGAAACCAGAGCACGCTTGGATATAGAACAGCAGAAAAAGAAGATCGAGCAGGAGCTGGAAAACCTGACGACTGCCTTGTTTGAAGAAGCAAACAAGATGGTTATTACCGCCAAGGAGGAGGCGCGAGCGGAGCAAGAGGTCGTGCATCGCAAAAACGATCAGCTCAAGGCGCAACTGGCCGACACAGAGGGCCTTCTCAAGTCGCAACAAGAACAGCTTGCCCAGCTCAAGCATGTGATGGAGCTGATGAGTACCGAGAAGGACGAGCAAGCCCCTCCCACAGTCCCGTCGTCACCGGGCTTCAGCCGGTTTGACCCTCGAGAACTTCATCCTTCGCCCAGCATACATCACCCTAGCCTGATGGCACCGCTTTCTCCATCCTATCCCACCAGCTTCACACACCTACTGCAACCCGTGCTTCGTACCGATCTGGCCGCATACACCGACTTCAAAGATCTCGTCCGAACATCCAAGAGGCTTTCCGGTCAACGCATCTCGGCCGGCGCTTCTACTCCAGCTCTGACAACCATGGGTAGTGGCCCGGGCTCGACCTCTGCTCAGTTTACAACTGGCAGTGGCTCCAATTCATCTCTGTCGGCGGGTGGGACGCCGCCTGCGAGCTCACCGCAAACCCCCATCACACCTGCCTCGACGACCAGCGCTGGTTCATCTGCCGCTGTTGTCCCCATCTTTCCTCACTTGAAGGAGACCAAGTTCTACAAAAGAGTACTCACGGAAGACATCGAGCCAACACTGCGATTTGACACTGCGCCGGGGCTCTCTTGGCTTGCACGCCGCAGTGTGCTCACGGCCATGTCGGAAGGAACACTGGTGGTCGAGCATGCTCCCGCAACCACCACAGGCAGATTTGGCAAGATCATCAGACCAGAGCTGCATCCCTGTTGCCTTTGTGGCGAGGCTAGGAAAGACGAGGAATATCTCCGCACTCACCGTTTCCGCACCAGCGAATCGGACTCTTCTTCGAGCGGATACCCGCTCTGCAAGTACTGCCTTGTCCGGGTCCGGTCAACATGTGATTTTCTGGGCTTCCTTCGCATCGTCAAGGATGGCCATTGGCGGGCCGACGACGAGGATGCGGAGAAAGCTGCGTGGGAAGAGAGCGTTCGTTTGCGGGAGCAGATGTTCTGGAGCCGCATTGGAGGAGGTGTTGTGCCAACCAACCAGGCCCATCAAGCCAACTCTAGCGCTGCTCCCAGCATTCGCGAAGATAGAAGCCCCCGACCGAGCCGAGATGGCATCGAGAAGACCGTCAAGCCCGTGAATTCGATAGAGCATCTGGTAGCTGTTGTGGATACTTCTCTGCCAGACAAGGCCCAAACCTCTCGCCAAGCCATTGCCGTCGACGAAGCTGCCGAGGGCGGCGGCGCTCTCATTAGCGGTGGCCCCAGCGAAGCAGCTGTAGCTGAACAAGCCGAACAAGCCGCCGCGCCTCCTATTCCGCCCAGGGCCCGCAGCGCCACACAAACCCTGGATCCAAGCCCCAGCTCCACGGTCAATCCTGAGGCAGACCGAGTACAACGGCTGTCCCTTTCGATTCCGGGGTCCTTCAACGCTTGAAGAGATCGAACAGAATTCTGTCCCGGAAAAGAATTGTCTGAATTGTCCGTCGGCGAACACGCAATCAAAGTATATAATAATTAAGCCTCAGTCACATGGCCAAAAGAGTGTTCTGTACTATACCAATTTCATTTTTAGCCCGGCCTCAGCAATGATGGCAGCTGGGTGGGCGTAGATAACCGGAAGAATTCGGCGTTTTGTGGTGGTTTTCTTTTTACCTACATTTTTTATACTTTTCTTTGTCGAAGATAAAACAGCGACTTTGTATCAGGAAGTCTGGCGCCCGGGTGGTGTATGATAAGTCGAGTTCGAGTTCAAAGGAAGGAAGGGGGGTTTGCAGAATTGGATTGTGAACTAGGGATTGCTTACCCTTTCTTCTTTATCAAGACGCATAGGCATCTCGCAGACTGGAGTTTGTTTACGGGGTATCAGAGTCACTCGTTTTGGTTCAGCGGGGGTTTAACTTCTTTTAATTGGATTTCGGGGAGCTATAGGGGGCTTGGGGAGGAAGGTTGGAATAGGCTGGCATAGGGGGCATTACATTAACAGCATAAGGAATTGGGGGACGGGAGGTGTGAATGGGACTTTATATCAGATAGCGAGAGATGATGAGAGAGTAGTGTTGAAGGAAGGGAGGAGGAGTGTGAGAGAGTGAAAGGTATATAGAATAATAATCCGCTCGGTCCGACGTGAATAGAAAGAACACTGTTGAACATTCTGCAAATACAATCAATCACCTTGACTATAGTGACGCGTTGGGTATGTCTAATCCTCTCTTTTTTTCTTTTTTTCTTTTTTTGTTCTTGTTGTTATGGCTGTGAATGGCCATGGGGAAGACCGGGGAAAAGGGGCATGCTCGGCGCTGGCGTTAATACTACTGCACGGTTGGTATACCTATCAGGAGCTAAACTACCGACTTGGGGAACTTGAAGATATAATAATAGTACGAGCACCTGGGATTAACGGGGAAAAGGCGCATATAAAATCATGGACCGATCCGGATCTGTCCATGTAGTTCTTTTTTTATCAGGCATAGTCACTAGACTTGAAACAGACTTGGGGATAGGAAGAGAAAAAGGGGGAGAGGAGTGTTGATCAACACAGGCAGGGTTGGCACATCATCATTAATGGACTGGAGATGGAGAATCCACATTTATATAATAAGTTAATTAAATATGTATCACATATAGTATAGGTAGATAGATGGTAGTATTGTGTGTAAACTCATATTTCATCTCTTGATTAATCCTGATACGTATCGTATATCATATATCGTCTCATGTGGTGTTGTAACATTTATGGTCCTCGTTTTAGACCTCACCCTCCCCCCTCCTTCTTTGACAAACGAAAACGCCTCATTCCATGCACAAAAAAAAGTACAAGGAAGGAAAGACACATAATATCATAGCAGTCATGACGACGCTTGCATAACGCCCGCCTTTAGCTTGTTCAGCGCGTCCTCGTACTTTCCCGGGCTGTGGTCTGTCAACATGCTGGTCCCGAACCTCACCTCACGGAACCGTTTCTCCACGTCCCGGATATACTTGAGCACTATTCTCTGTGCAGGGCGACCAAATTGGTCGTCTTCTCCTTCTAGGAGAAACGCATCCCTTCGTAGGACGCGCGTGCTCTCCACGACAAACACCTCGCCCGGCGGTAGGAGCTTCTGGCTCATCATGCTGGCGCGCAGGACCTTCAGGGCGGCGTAGGCCCACTGGTCGTCATCCTGACGCTTCCTCTTCCGCGACGACGACTCGTCCCAAAAGTCTTCATCCTTGTGAAGGCTGTGGCTTCCGTACCACTTGTCGGCGATGCCTGTTTGGAGTGCCTCCCAAATGCGCTGGCGCACCTCTACCTTGGCTTCGTTGTTATCTGTCTTGAAGGCGAGTGCAACGGCTTGGAAGTCGTGCAGCACGCCGAGTGAGAGGTACGGCACTAGGTCGTTGCCGTTGACAATGCTCGTGATGAGCCCGCGGGTGGCTGCCGACAGCGACGCCGACATGGTGGACGGCGGTCCATACGCGAACACATGCACCGGCCGCCCCGAGGGCAGGCAGATATGGCGCGGTGGCGAAGACGTGGAGAGAGGATGGTGATTCTTGCCGTCGCCGAGTAGCTTTGTATGCGGTTCCGCCGACGTCATGAACGAGGTACCGGGCGCAGGCTCCGACAACATGACCCCCAGCAGCGCTGTCACCGCGCCGCCCAGGGAGTGGCCTGTGAGCACGAGGCCGTAGTCGGGAAACTGCTCCAGCGCTTGCTTCAAAGTGTACAGTACCCTGCCATCGCCACCATATAGCAGCCGCTGAGCAGACGCGTGGATTCCCTTGTGGACTTTGTACGACTTGCCCCGCCACACGAGATCGTCATAGTCGCACGTCATATCGGCCAGGACGTCCTCAAACCCCAGTGTACCCCGACACGCCAACACGACCGCTTTGGACTCGTGGTCCAGAGATATGTAGTGCACGAGGGGCACACCCGTATTAGTCGAGCCTGTTCCGTCAGATCCGCCTTGAGGGTCAACGAAGGAAGAAAGGAGAATGCTGCTCGCATCCGACTCGGTATGATGGGCAAATGATCGTAGTTCGTGATGCGTGTCATCAAAGTCGCGCAGAATCGGCATCTCCTTGGCAATCCCCAAGACCTTGAGGAAGCTGGAGCCGTAAGACGCCGAGGCGAACCGCATATACCGAGTAATGTTGCGCAAAAGGTGATACTTGGGGAACATTCCATCCACCATGCCTGCCTGGCGGAGCGTGCCCAATGCCTCGGTGTCGCTGAACGCACTCCTCTGGTAGAAGGAATACGGGACCAGAGAGCTCTGTGACTCATTCGCCCCTAATGAATAGATGCTGGGCGTATACATCTGGGACTTCACTCGCCGATGGTTCCTTCCTATGCTTCCGTAGGGGTTGGAAACGTCCTTTTCTGACCTCGACTTGACCATGGGGCTGGTGTCGAGGGCATCGGGTGATACAGGCTGATAGTCGTCGGCGGTGGTGATCTGATAGGTTTCGGTCTGGGAAATGGTAGAGTCTCGCCGTCTTTCATGGACCGAGTAGTAACTGGTACGGGATTCACTTCGCGCATACGGTTCGTCGCCCTCCTTGGAGCCCGCCGGTCTTACGCCATGCCCCATGGCAGGTCTGGTTGGAGCGCGAGGCGCCTCTCGCCTGGGAAGCAGCGACGAACGTCGGCCAGGAACAGCAAGATAGGATGTCTGAGTGGTGGCGACAGGTATTCTGGGCAATGGCTTGGGTATCGACTGGGTATCCAGCCTTTGTTTTGCTTTTTTTTTATCCGCCACCTTTTCAGAGCCCGAGTCCTCCTTATTGAATATTGTTCCGGATCTCTTGAGTGCGTTGCGGAAGCCCCCTTTCTTGGCACCATTCTCAGACTCGTCTTTTCCTCGAGCAGATAACAGTCTGTTGAATGTCTGTCTTCGAGATGGCGCGCTTGGTTGGCTGTTGGCTGCCGTGAAGGAATTCGTCAGGGGAACCCGAGGGCGTTTCTGGTTGGCGGCATTCTCAGCGCCATGCTTTGGCAATGAAGGAATCCGAGACGGCTTGGTGGATGGCGTGGACGAGCTTGAAGCCACCGACGCAGAGGAGCTGGGTCGCCGAGTTGGAGTCTTCTGTGTGGTACCGGAAGACTTTGACGGGAGAGAAGGCAACATCTCTTCCGTCTCGGTTGCCGAGATTCCGTCAGACTCACCATCTAGCGATTCAACAAAGCCTGCCACCTGGCTAATATCACCATCCTCTTTCTGGAAGGACGTCCTTCTCTCCTTGGTGCGGTTGAGCCTGTAGACCACACGACACGTCTCGGGAATGCTGTCGGGGTGAGCCTCGTGGTGGGATTGCGCATGCGTCGTGAGGTACCGGGGGTCCCTGCTCTCCTCGATGAGCTCGACTCCAGGGGGCGGCGCAAAGGGGAGCTCCTCGGTGCCGCCCGTGATATCAACCGTGATTGTCTTGGTGGTGTTGGTGAGAGTGGTGATGGACACCTTGGCATTGTCGGGCAAGGACCTCATGATCTGCTGCTTAAGACGGATTTCTCCAGGGAGGTCATCTCGCTCGTCATCGCTGTCTTGTGCCCCGTGATTCTCGATGGTGGCGAGAATGTTTCCGTTAGGGCCCTCGTCTGATCTGTTGTGAACCCCATACAGGCTTTCATTGTGGAGATCGACACGCGTGCCGTTGCTGAGGACGACAACATCCCATACCGTCTCTTCGATCTGAAGATTGCGGTTTTCCTCCTCCAAAAGTCGGCGGCACCACCTCTGCAGGTACGCCATGCCGCACAGCCCCAACATCAGATCGAGGACGCCAACCTTTTCTCCTTGAACACCGGTTGCAGGATTTTGAAACTCGCGACGAATCAGAGTGATGATACTTGCCATGGCCCGCGAGGAGTCGGTCGACCCGAAGAACTGATCGAGGGCCGAGAGGAGGAGCTGGGACGTCTCGGAGATGACGGTCAGGGTAGTGCCCGTCATGTGGAAACCAGTGGTGGTCCAGAAGACGATCTGGGTCATGGTGCGGTGGAGGTTGTCCAGGCTCTTCTCGAGAATATTCTCGGCTTCTGCCTTGCCCAGCTCCGAGCCCGAACGGCCGATGACATCCCTGCCTGCCCTGCCAAGAATGCCCTCGAGGATGGAGCGCCCCAGTTCCATGCTGGACAACGTGGTGACCTTGACGGTATCAAAGGAATAAGCCGTGACGAGGGTGCCCATGCGCAGGGCGAGGCTCGTGGACCGGGTCGCGAAACTGACAGTTTTTGCTATGGGGCCGGGGAGCAGAGTCTTGCCGGGGCCGGAGGAGGCGAGATCTAGAAGTTCGGCGGCGGCATCTCCATCGGGGAGGATGGCGAGGTGGGACGACGCTGCGTCCAGCTCGCCGTCGTCGACGGCGTCGTCGGTCCCACAGTCCATGGCGGGTAGGATGTCGTCGAGGCCAGATTAACAAGGGAGAGATGGTGCCGAGACGAGCCACAAAATAGTCATGACGAAACGCAGTGGAAATGCAGAATGGCAACTTGGAAGAACGGCAACGATAGTGAAACTGTTGTTGGGAAGAAGTCGAGGGGCAGAAACAAAGAGTGTATCTTTTTTGGAATCCAAGATGGGGTGGCCTCGGAGCCGCTTGGTTGGCACTGGCAGACGTCAACAAGACACGCGTGGTGGCGGCCCCAGAGTTCGCGGCTGGCAGGGCTTAGTATAGGATAGGATGAACAGTTAAGTCATGCGTTCCTCGCGGTGCTAGCGGCATTCTTAGGCTTCGCCGGTAGATGCTGGGTCGGTTGGAGTTCCATCATCCATGTTGAGCAGGGCGGACCTGGCTGGCATGTGACGACGCGGGGCTGGTCATCTGGCGGGGACGTGACTGGGACGTGACTGGGCCGTGCCTGGCAACTCGGATGGCCCTCTTAGTCGAGAGGTTGAAAAGGAAGGCAAGAAGCATCAAGAAAGCAAGCAACCCAAGTGCCAAACTGTCACTCACCCAACCCCGCCTTGCCTGCCTCGAGTCTGACTTCAAGTTGTCGACTCGGCCGCATGGCAGGCGCTGAAGAGTTTGGGAGTCAAGGGGTCACTGGAGACAAGGTAATTGTTGACAAGGGGCAAACCCACCACCCAGTCAAGAACAGAGTTCACGCCGTCAAAGGTGACGGCGCCGTCTCGCTCATCATAATGACAGGAACGACAGGCGGGGCCATCAGAGCGCCGAGTGCGTCCCCACAAACGAACTCGTTATGCGGCCGCTGCAGAGCTGGTCAACTGGTCGAACGAAAATCGCAGACCAGCGAGATTCGAGGCTGGCTTGGTGGTGATGTGATCATCGGTACGCACGCACCAAGAAGGAAGGATAGGGTCGAGGGTTTATCAATGATGAAGATGGCAAGATGGATGGTCGAAGACGGAGGTTGGATGGATCGGGGGCTACAGCGCGCTCTTTTGCCATCTTACAATGGGGTGAGTGGGGTGAGCAGCGCAGCGGGGCTTTTGTGCAACATTCCTGCCCATGAGCCACGTTGGGTTAAGAAATGGGCGGCTGTTTTTTTTTGGTTCAACACCGACGTCAGAGGACTTTGATTACCCCTTGAACAGCTCTAATCGCCCGTATTTTAAACCTCCCAACCGTCTTCGTCCATCGAGAAGCTGTGAGTGTGTCGATTGGCAAAGGAGATAATAATCTACAAAGTCTTCTGAAAAACCCCTCTGGAAGCCTGCCAGCTATTTTGCTAACCATACAATATCATACGCCAATCTCACAACCAGGATGTATATCCAAATTGGATAAAGCGAGTACAAAAATACAATAGAAACCCCATTTTGTCGAAGGACCCAGGGATCAAGCAGGCGGCGCATGGGGTGGCTGCGAAAAAAGCTATCCGCACAATGATGTTTCTCGTTTATTAACGGTCATGTGGCGGAGCTTCGAGAGGCGAGCCGGCCTTTGTCGTTTTTTGGATGATCGTGAAGGCGTCGGTACGTAGGATGGTCTGCCGATGATTTGGTATCCGGAATCATCGTCGGTACCACGCGCTAGAGGAGCCTTTTTGCTTGGGTGCTTGTGCCACGTGGATTTGGCTGGCGGGGGTGGCTCTTCAACCTCACCGTCATCATCAACCTCACCGTCGTCGTCCACCTCACCGTCATCGTCGAGACAAGAATTACTCTCCTGTGAGGGCAAAAGCACTTCTGGGATGTCATTGAGATGAGTTCCTTCGGCGATGGGTTGGTGAGTACTGCGACGCTGCTTTCAGTGCCGTTTTAACTGGTCCTTCGGGGCGTACGATTGGTCCCTCGTGTGATCTTGGTCGTTCCTAATGCCTTTGTAGCCATCATTATGCCCTTGGTAAGTATCTTTTACGTTGCCGATGCGTACTGATATTGGTGGTATTCACGCGTGCCGTCCTCCTCTTCTGGAGCAGTATAATGTGCAGAGAAGTTGACGGTGGTACCGTCCGTAGCGAAGGTTGTAATCAAGCCATCTTTCAACAGCTTTCCAGAAAAGGAGGGCAAATATCACCCCATAACTCTAAAGTTGGCCCTTACCTAGCTTAGTGCAAAGACTCCAAAGCGGTAACAGCACTCTTCCCTCTTCCCAGGAGGGCTTGGGCCAGTTTTTTTCAGAACCCAAACCCGGGCTTGCCGGGGGTGCCGGGGCCCTGTAAAGGAGCCCCGTTGAGAAAAGCTTATTTATACCATTGTTATTTATTACTGGTTCCATTTTCATTGCCCATTGGGCACAGCACAAGATACCTGGTTGCCTGGAACCTAATCGCGCGCCCCTTTTGCCCCTTCTTGACTTTCAGACATTTGCTTTGCCTCGTGTTTACGTGATGTGTGGCGTGCCCAACTCGAGTGGCTGCCGTAAGGTGGGTGCCCCTTGATTGCCTGGTCAGCAAACTGGACCTTGCTGCTTGTTTTCTTTGCTTTCTTTGGGCGCCAACGCTATTACTTCAGTACGTGATCGTATGCGGGGTAATATTGCGTTGACGCGCCGCTCTTGGAATGGACATGAATGGCTTGCTCCTCGCCGACCGACTGGTAACTTACGGTCTGACTGCGAGATACAAAATAAGAGATCTCATTTCCTGCAGTAACCCTCCTTCCTCCCTTTCGTTCAACAATCATGGGCAATGACAATGACAACGACAATAATAACGACACCACCACCAAGGATGCAGCTTACTTTGGGGACAACCCAGAGGCGGCTGCCCGGATCCTAGTTTCGTCAGTAACCCATCTTGTGCCGGGCGATGACTACTTCGACAAGCTCCATTTCATCCGAAATCTCGTTAGCCAACACCACTGGAATCGTGATTTTAAAATGGCCATGGATCGTTTCGAATCATACAATGCTCGATTCGGTTACGACAACCGCAACTGCTATTTTCTCGTCGACCACGGCCAGGCTCTCGGTGGCAACGATGATGCAGTACCCATACTGTGGTATCGGTGGACAGGCGAGTCACTGTAAGGAAATTGTTCTCGTACAATTACATATATACCTACCTATTTTTGACTTTTTCTTTGCGGGGAGGAGGGTATTTGGTTAACACGCAACTCGCCCAAACAAGTATACCCATTCACGACGCCCTACCTCATCGAATCCGAAAGAAGCTGAAAAGGGTCCCTTTCACACCCCCAAAGCGTATGCCGAGACAACCCCGCCCTCCCCGTACAGATATACAGAAACGTCGAGACCTCGTTGGGACACTCGAGTGCGCCGGTTTGCTATCAGACGCGGATTTTGAGTTCTTGGGAGATAACCCAGAACATACAACATGGCTCGAACACAATCTCGAGCCGAAATTTTGGGTCAAGCTCAAGCCGCTTCTAGCCGATTGGCTGGAGTTGCAAGATGAAATAGCCCGTGGGACAGCCAGGAGAGGTATAATTGACATGAGCTGTACCAGGATGTGGGACTGTGAGTGCACTTCATGCTCGTGAGGTGCGGTGGCTCGGGGCGCGATCGAGATAAGGGGGGGGGGGTGTTCCGCTTTCCGAGGGCGAACGGAGCAATAGGCGATATTGGGCTTTAACAAACGGGAATTACCCTCCCCAGCAGCACCCCCTTTCCAGTGGTAAAACAGCCCTTCGTCACCAGCAAACATGGCCCGTTGCCCTCCGTCCTCTCCTCCGATATATTAAGGCTGGAATGACTGTGTCGACGACGACGACAACGCCCAGCCCCAGCGCCGCCCCGTCTGCCTCGGCGTCCAAGATGGGGCAGCAAAAGGTCGGGGAGGTTGGACAGGTCTAAGGGCCCTGAGGACCAATTTACGAAACTAAAAGGACTTGTCGACCTCACATCTGATGTTCTTCTTGTTGAGCTCTGTGTTTTTGGCAGTTTGGCAGGCGTGCTATCCTCCGATGGAGCAACCTGAAAAGGTGCACACATTGTCGAGGTTATGGGTTAGTAGCACCGTTGAAATACCGTCGTCTATGGTGAAAAAAGTGTATGACCTTTTTGTGTATGAAGGATCGGGTTTCCCCTGCCTTATCTATATAGATGTAATGTACGGAGTACCTACACGGATGCGATTTGTCACAAGCGGTGGCTCTGGGATGTAGACACTGTTGGGCTGGCTGGTGTGGTGGAGATGCTGCAAGTATCTGGATTCAGTACTGTACTGTACTGTTGAGTTAGGTAAGGCATGAACAAACAGTAAGCACCTGAACAGTAACAAAGTAACTCTCCCGCAGGCGGTGATCTGCGCTCACTGCAGCCTCCCGCCTTCTAGCGCCGCCCAGGGCTGGGGCAGCCTGTGGGTTGAGACGGGTAGCGCCTGGGGAAAGCAGGGAGACACCTACCAAGGGAGGGCGGCACCCCGGGAAACCGAAGAGGTGAGATGCTGTTGTGTTGGCATCTTCGATTTGATGCAGGACGTGCCGCATTTCTCTCGAAATAACCGTTTCATGACTTGCCCCAACACCTCGCAATCGCCTCCAACTTGATCAATTGACAAAGTCGTCTGCTCTTGTCAATTGATTCTGCGTTTGAACCCAAAAAAATCGCGCAATTTACGGACCCAATTGGTTTCTCCCCCCCCCCCCCCCTAACCCCGCCCTTCGATACCAACAACAACAACAACAACAACAACAACAACAACACATCGTCAAGACAGCGATAATGGCCGAACAGGGCCTCTTCTCTGCCGACCTCCTCTCCCCCGAGGTGCAATCGGCGCTGCCCGAGGGCTACCAGCTGCGGGCTCTGCGCCAGAGCGACTACGACACGGGCTTCCTCGACTGCCTGCGCGTGCTGACCACTGTGGGCGACATCAGCAAGCAGCAGTTTGACGACCGCTACAGCTGGATCACCAAGCAGGATGGCGGCTACTTCATCCTCGTAGTCGAGGACACCAACACCAGCCCGCCCCGCGTTGTTGGCACTGGAGCCCTGCTCGTCGAACGCAAGTTGTAAGCTTGTGCCCTGCCCTGCCCTGCCCTGCCCTGCCTACCCAGAACTGGACGGCAGACCAGACGGGCGGACAGACAAACAAACAGACGGACAGACGACTAGCTAACACAGTCGGGTGTGCGCACCACCACCAGTATCCACAACCTCGGGTCGGTCGGACACGTTGAAGACATCGCCGTGGCCAAGGACCAGCAGGGCAAGAAGCTAGGCCTTCGCATCATCCAGGCCCTCGACTTTATCGCCGAGAA
This sequence comes from Lasiosphaeriaceae sp. G1095, assembly GCA_027569635.1. Classification (NCBI taxonomy): domain Eukaryota; kingdom Fungi; phylum Ascomycota; class Sordariomycetes; order Sordariales; family Lasiosphaeriaceae; species Lasiosphaeriaceae sp. G1095. Next base: position 2,171 of record JAPDFK010000439.1, on the reverse strand, counting down.
GACGGGTTGCTACAAGACCATCCTCGACTGCAGCGAAGCCAACGAGGGCTTCTACGTCAAGTGCGGCTTCAGGAGAGCCGGCCTGGAGATGGCCCATTACTACGATGGGCCCAAGAGTAACAAAGCCTCCTCCTACTCCCAATGATAGACAAACCCCGGTTTTCCGAGTCCCCGATGATGGCGGCGGCTGGCTGATAATTGTTCTGCGTGTTACGGCGCCCACCTTTACAGGCAGAGGAGGCACGGCGGCCAACCTGTAACGTTGTTGCTCCCATTCATTCCATTCCAATCGCATTCCCGACGAGACAGACATGCCTCACGAGACCCGGGGGGGGGGCCTCTGTCTCGGCGAGGGGAGAGAGGGAGGAAGGGAGGCCGGTAGTAGAGTAGAGTACTAGAGTAATAATGGCCCACCCAACGAATTTGCATCCCACATTCCAGCGGCGGCCGGGCCACTCCTATAGCATGTTATAGATTAGATTAGCCGCAGACTTAAAGAGGGGAGGGGGAGAACGAGCGGCGGTACGAATATTGGGGTTCCCCCGTTGGTTGTGTAACCTAACATACCTAGCGGCAGAGCCCGCAATATTTGGCCGGTGACGTAGGCAGGCAGGCAAGGCAAGCAGTTATTAGTTTCAGAGGATCAACTTGCCCTCATTTGCTTTTGTTTTTAGTGATCAGACATTGGCCGTTTATTCCCCCCTCTTTTTATTTTTATTTTTTTATTAATTTTTTTGTTATTAAAACTTTTTACGGTACCCTTTTTTTTTTTATGGCCCTGAACCCCACAGATATGGTTCGAGACGGACGTTGAACCGATCGCAGCATCCGCCCTTTCTTGAGTGGGGGAACAGGTTACACTAGAGGTAATAACATACCACCAGCAGCGGCCATGTAGGCCTTATTGTGTTCCCTCCTCTCAGCGTAGCGTAGTGGCACTACCGGTACTAACAAACACACGGCGGACGGACTGGCAAACCCCGCTTCGCTTCGCCGGAGCCCGGCTCTGACATGTGACTGCGATGCTCGCTCACCCGCTCGAAAAAAGGCGAAACATTGGAAACCCAGTTGTCTCTCAACCGGATCATCGCACGCCCCGTCCTGGGTTTAGAGTGGGCTAGCTGGCTGGCTGGCTGGCGGAAAGGGCCATCGATCTTTCTTTTCAAGTTAGGATCTCCAGTTTTCGCCAAGGACCCGAGACCCGGGCCCCGTCGGAATCCGTCCATCCACTCACTTGTAACTGTACGCTTGTTGCTTGTGTGTGTGTGTGTGTGTGTGTGTGCTTGGAGCAATGTCGTGCAACGCACTTCTCTTATAGGCAGGTCGGGAACTTTTGCTCGCCTGTGGCTGGCTGGTTGCTAACAAGACTAGTGACGGATTCAGCCTTTGGGGGGGTCTGGGGGTCTTGTTGGACCGAAACGGCGAAACTCCCTTTAGAGATGATCTCCGTGTTTTTCTTCCCCCCCTTCTTGGGTTTCTTCCTTATGGCTATGGTATGGTATGGTATGGTACGACAGGGGGGGGGGGCCAACCGCGGACGGAGGGCCTTACCACCTTACCATGCGTTTTCTCCTTTCTGTTGTCATCCCCACCATGTCTGTTTGTAATTGTATAGACTGTCTTGCGTAGCCCTACCTAGGCAGGCAGGCATCTGGTATATATAGATAGACGAGCGTCTCTCTCTCTCTCTCTCTGTTTGGCCTGATCCGAGAAGTTTCACCCACTCTCACACTTTCACACCTCTTATTCAGTTTCTTTCACAGGAGTTGACGTCTAACTTACGTATCTGCCTGCATACGTACACGTCCACTCCGTTGACCATAATCCGCACTCCTCACCTTGTCACCTTGAGGCCCGCCACACCGCGCCGGACTCCGGATATCCCCAACTCACAGAGACTTATACGCCACCACCACCATCATCATCATCATCATCAACGCGGCCATTTGCGCAACTTTGACTCCATAATAGGAGACACTATCGTTCCTCCCAACCGGCAAAAACATAAAGTCTTAAAAAAAAAAAAAAACCCCTTCAATAAAATAAAAAGACCGTGGGGGGGGGGGGGGGGGGGGGGGGGGGGGGGGGGGGGGGGGGGGGGGGGGGGGGGGGGGGGGGGGGGGGGGGGGGGGGGGGGGGGGGGGGGGGGGGGGGGGGGGGGGGGGGGGGGG
>JAPDFK010000438.1:0-33015 GCA_027569635.1 Lasiosphaeriaceae sp. G1095 | reverse complement strand
CCCCCCCCCCCCCCCCCCCCCCCCCCCCCCCCCCCCCCCCCCCCCCCCCCCCCCCCCCCCCCCCCCCCCCCCCCCCCCCCCCCCCCCCCCCCCCCCCCCCCCCCCCCCCCCCCCCCCCCCCCCTCAATTAATCGGGCCTTTGTCGACGCCTCCAATGGGCGAGAGTTACCTATCTGGATGCACCTTTGTAGCTAGCACCCACCCTGGTTGGGGAAATGCGTCATAAGACCCGAATTTCCCCGCGCCAAAATGTGGCGGAGCAATCCGACAGTCCGAGTTGGAAAGGCATTCCCATTCAGCTCCTCCCCCCTTTCCCCTTCAACGGTGTCAAACCCCACCACGTTGTTATTGGACTTCCTGCTGGCCTGTTTGGCTCACCGAACACCGAGAAATCGTGGGTTCCGATTCACATGATGCAATGTGACGATAACTGAGCGATGCGACGTGAAAACGAATGATAACTCTTTCATGTTACCGAAACATTGAGGCGGAGTTTTTGGGGGGGCTGAGCTGCGAGATCTGCATGTTGGCCAGCAGTAACAAATCATCGGGGGAAATGGCGGCTTAGGTAGTTTTCGATTCCGATGTAGACGTGGACTTAATTAGTGAACACTCCTGTGTACTAATCCTTTTGGCATTCCATAAAACTTGTTGCTGACATTTGCACTGTACAACCTGATAACCACAACTTCTATGGCATCGGCCGAATGTCAAACCCCTGGTAACTTTGCCAGCCAACCGCTATGAGGCTCGGTCAGTCATAGACTGTGGGTGGAAGGATGTCGAATTGATGGTGCAGCAGAGAAGATGGGGGTTCGGAGGCGGTGCCTCGTTCTTTCCGGTATAACGATGCCATCAAAGGGGGGCTCTAAAGGGCAGTGTAAATAGTTGGTGGGTGGCTCAAAAAATCCACCACGCGGTGCCCAGATGAGTGTGGCCTACGTCTGGTAATTGCACTGCTTTTATTTTCCTTTCCCATTCTTCTTCATTCTCCCCGTCTTCCTGAGCATCCACCTATTACCACCACCATGAATGAAGAGTTGACGGTTAACTTCCGTCCAAGTGACCAGGACTAGGTAGTTGCTTAATTAACAACATCAATCCCCATGCCAATATTTCGTCACTCTGTTCGTAAATCGTAAAACTAACTAAAATATAATGGGATATTGCATGATACGCTTGGAAATTCCCACCGAAACCAAAGACCACTTCAAATCCTGCCCATAATCCTCGACATCGTAGATCTCAACTTCCGCTTAAAATATACGATTTTCTTCGGAACATATCCTTCTGGGCGGCGTGGTATATCAGTTTTCTCTACCGCTTCCACAACTATTTTCTCAATTGCCCCTTTCTCCTTCAACAAATCGACCACCTGCTGCAGCAGCAACCTGTTCTCCGAGCTGACCTCGTTCCAGGGACGAACCCCGTTTTCACAGCACTGGTCTAGCCATCTTTGTAGCCAAGATAGTACCGAAAACCTCACTAGATCTTGGCCGTATCCTTTGATGTACGCGTTGGGATCGGCACCGTATTGGATGAAGAGGCTGAAGACGAGGCACCACCTGACAAATCTGATATTAACATCTCGCCCAAACAGGCAACAATATTCGAACTCTCTGAGCGAATCTTGCCAGGGTGTGATGCCTCGGAATTTGCTATTTGGGTCTGCCCCTTTCCGGAGCAGCGCTTCCAAAATCTCCGGACTCATTTCATTTCCCCGGTAGTCGCCCGTCTTCAACCTCATTGCGTATGGGTAAAAGAGTAGGGGACGTCCACGCTTGGCAAGGAGTTGGTCGCTGGGAGTGGTGTTGATCTTTGCCAGAGCGCAAAGCTCGGGTCCCAAGCGGATCAAAAGGGAGAGAAACGATTCATGCCCCTCAGCCTCCTTAGCGTGCCTATCGGGTATGGTGTCGCACTAGCCCACGGAACCACTCCCGGGCCCTCGGCCCCCGAGCGTAGCCACAGCAGGATCCGCGGAGGTTGCGATAGTATTTTCTTCAAAACGCAGTTTCATGACCCTGTCCATCTCGTCTAGAATGCCCTCCTCTGCTTCTCCAGTGTCACGTTCCAGCAGCCGCGCCGATTCCAATGCCATGCCGACTGTTTTCCAAATTCTGGTGAATCTCTTGCCACGGTAGACCTTCTTGAGTCCCATGACAGAAGAATGCATGACAGCTCGGTGGGGGTTGAAGTTTGTGTTGCTTGTTCCATCCAGGACTTTGCTCCACACGGCTTTTTGATCCAAATACTCTGAGACTGATCTGTGGAGGTACCTGATTCTGACTTTGTCATCAAGGCTCTTGCCAACATCATCCAGTTCTAGATTTTGGTCCGAATCACGTCCAACCTCGATTAGACCTGCGCAGTAGCTTGTCAAGCGAGTTTCTACGCCTTGAATTAGACGCATCACCTCCTCGTCGGTGAGATCTTTGATATCAGCGTCTAGCACGGTTTTCGAGTCGAAAAATGCAAAATGGAGGCCCAAGACAGTCAAAGGTGGACCCATTTCCATACCTTTGCGGGCTATGAGACTGCTCCTAGATACCTCCATGCTGGCCCGGAAGATCTGAAAGGTTTTGGAGCAGTATTCTTGGTATCTTTTGTCGATCTTTCGAAGCATGTGACCAAAGAGCTCCCCAAGGTCGGTGGGAAGTTCGCGGAGCCGAGCTTGGAGAATCGAGATGTTGTCGTTATTCCGCAGTCCCTCCTGTAGCGAGTTCACGACCAGCTTGACCCAAAGAAAGACTCCATCTGCAACATCAACGAGTTCAGAGATTAGATTTGCCGCACCCTTTGGATCCTGGAATTCAAGTTCCATCATCTGGGGGTTCTTCTGGACCTTGTTGTTGACATACGCCGTGATATCGCCTTTGGTGAGATCATGAAGACGAAGTTTTGGACATAGACCAAAAGCAGCCTCGAATTCGACCAAGGGGCGGCTCGATAATACGGCTTTGAACGAAGGAGACTGGGTAACAGATATAAAGATTTCCGCCAGGTCCTGCATGCTCGTCTTTCCGGGCTCGAACTCGTCAAGGCCATCGATCATAAGAACCACCTTTACCGGAATGGATGTCTGGGATATCAATGCCAGGAACGCGCGCCTGAGCTGGTGGAAGGTTGGGAATTCCGAAGTCCACTTTGCATGGACGTTGAAATGCTCAGGGAATAAAACTCGCCCAAAATCAGGCCGGATCTTCAGCGCTTGAAGCAGAATCGACCGAAACAATCCTTCAAGTGACTTTTGCAATGCTGTGCCCACATTCCAAAAGTAGAACGAAAGAGTGATGAGTTGAGAGTCGCCAGCCCATCTCGTCAACGCATCTGCCGTTCGCCCGTCGTTGTTCAGAAACTTCATGAGGGTCGATTTCCCGGAGCCAGCTTTTCCGCTAATCCAATATATTCCCGCCTGGTTTTCAAGCCATTCAGTGAAATCAGACCAGGGAGCGTCTGGTGTCAAGGATGGTTCGTAAATCCAGTCGAAGGTCGATTTATGGGCCGGTTCGATGTCCTCGTATCGATCAGACTGTGAGTGGAAGACCAAGGCCGAAATGATGCGGTCGAGCACCTCTGTCTCATCCAGCGTTTCTTTGGGCCGTGATGTGACAATGCTGGATGAGATGATCTCAAGCTTGGACAGTGTTTCTCCGTGGCGCCTCTCGGCTGCGGCCTCTCCTGCCAGGTTTTGCCTGTAGATTGTGTCGACTTGGCTTTCAAGAGTCGCCTCAAGGCTCTTCGAGCTGTCCAGTACTGCCTTGACAATGGCTTGAGTGTGGGAGTCGAGAGCTACAAACTCTGGTGCTGTCGACAAAGCCAGCTTGTCTACTTTTGACGCGATGGAGACGACAATATCGAACTGTAGCTGAGCGCGCAGTGATTCCAGTCGCGACTGGGCTTTGGCAATGTCATCCTTTTTCCATGCGATCTTTGCTGCAATTTTGAAGCGGCTGACGGGTTTGTTGTTCCCTTTGAGTGTGACACAGTCCAGAGTGCGGAGAAGGTCATCTGCGACTTTTTCGCATTCGTTGACGACATCTTGGAAAGCCTGAGACTCTGTTACCATACCCATCCATGAGAGAGAATGTAATTTTGAGGATCTTTACCGTGTCGTTGGCGGTAGCACCATTGGCTTGTCGAGGCCACTGCTTGACGATGTCGCTGGAGGCTTTAAGGCCTTTTGCGATTGCCTCGAGTTTCGCATTTTCCGTCGTCGACCCAGTGTCGCCAACTTGGTGAATGATGGAGAGGAATTTCGCAGAAAATTCGATGGCGGCGAATACATTAGCTGCCAGCCCAAGGGCCGATAATGGGTCCATGTTCAAGACCAGCTGTTGGGTGGTGAAGAGATGACGATGAAACTGGAAGACAAAGGATGGCAGCAAAACATGCACCTTCCTCAACAGAGCAGCAAAGCTGACTGCAGGCGCCTAACAAGCCGAACGCGCCACGCCCTGGTGTGGTGGGGGGTGCGGGGAACAACGAGTTTGTCTTATCGTTATCAGTTGGCGGGGTTAACATGCGGCCCGGGTAACCCTAACCCTAGTCATATGGAAGCTGATCCAGCTGGGAAGCTCGTTTTAATATGACATTGGCGAACTAATTCATTGGAAGTCTAGAAAGATAGATTGCCTAACGAGATGTTCCATTCGCGTCTTTTTCAACTCTCGGATATCATTGCAACGCAACCCGATATTAGATGAGCTTATTTGAACTGCCCTTCCCCGCATAACAGGCGTCTTAATACAGCCGGCTTGCAGTATGATTGCCGACGGCTGCATGAATGACTGGCTGACCCACGCCAGATATAGGCCGCTTGAAAATGGGGCACTAGCGTATTATATTCCATAAATTGACAGCCCTCTTACAACGGAAATCACGGGGATTCAGAACTAAAGTTTTGCTCTCCGATTGGCTCTATATTGTCACGTTTCCATACCCTTTAACTTGGAACGGCTCCCCCTTCACTTCCACGGAGGTTGTATCATAACCCGGATAATAAGCGTTGACAACCACCACAGCAGACCAAAACAATTTCCCCAAGTCCATCTCCGGCCCCACCAAATTCTCAAATATACATCTCATAAGGAGCTTGGATTTCTTCAAAATGTCCAAGCATTGGCCTCTGTGTATACTTTGGGAGAGCGGCTTGGCGTCCTCCTATTTCAGTTATGTCTCTCTTCTTTATTTCCGTGTTCTTTTTGGGGGTGTTGCTCCCAGTTCAAGGGCTGTATTCTCCTCGCAGAGATGTTGAGGCTTGTACGGTCAGGTCACAACGGAAGCCATGGTGAGGACCGACGCTTTTACACCTACTTTAGCACATACAAGAAGCTAACAGAAGGGGATACCATCAGGGAGGACCTGACCGACAACCAAAGATCAAGCTACATCAACGCCACCCTCTGCCTAATTGAGGCTCCAGCAAAACAGAACATCACAGGAGCCAAGACGCGCTGGGACGAGCTACACTACGTGCATATTGCCCAAGCCAGCTATATCCATTTTGTCGGCTCCTTTCTGCCGTGGCATCGCTACTTCCTAGTCACTCATGAGACACTACTACGAAGAGAATGCGGCTATGAAGGGCCCATGCCGTACGTGCTCAAGTCCTCCGAGACCCATCCATCTCAACACCTCTCCGTTGTGACACTCCATTCTGATCTTTTTTCTTTTTCTTTTTCTTTTTTCGTCGCAGATACTGGAACGAAGTAGCCGACGTCGGCAACCTGACAAGCGCAATGGTACTTGACCCCAAGACTGGCTTTGGCGGGGATGGCGGCGGCGGACCAAATCACTGCGTCGCTGATGGGCCGTTTGTCGGCCTCCACTTCCACTTCAACGAGAACCTCACGATCGCGGACAGTCCGTACTGTCTGGTGCGCAACATAAGCGATTGCTCGTTTTCGGGGGCTTCTCAGCCGAATCTCGACGCCTGTTTATCTGCCCTAACTTACGAAGATGCATGGCACTGTCTGGAGGCGAAGCCGCACATTGCCGGTCACTGGGGAATTGGGGGAACGGTACGTTTATTCTTCTTGGGCAACTTGACTCTGTCTTTCTCAACTTCAGTACCCTACCCGAAGAACTCCTTGCTCATATTGGATTCTTTTTTTTTCTTCAGATGTCCAATACCCACCTCAGTCCTGGCGATCCCTTATTCTTTCTCCATCACGCCTGGCTGGATCGTCTATGGTGGTTATGGCAGTCGAGGGATCTCCCAACACGGTTGAGGGAGATGGGAGGTATCAATGTCCCCGCAAGTGACTCTCCGCCTGCTCCCACCGGAAATGACACTCAGGGTGCTCCCGGAAACGAAACTTCGTCCCCTGGCAGTACGTGCTCGTCGCCAATGGGTGGGCCAGGCGGTGCCAGTCGCGGGCACAATGGAGGAGGCGGGACAAACAGGGCGCTCACAGACTATTTCAATGATGGAGGAGGGAATATCACGACGCTGGGTCACACGCTTTGGTCTGCGGGGATACTGCCCAACGCGACCATTGCCGATGTCATGGATCTACATGGCTCGTTTGTATGTGCGGAGTACGCTTAGGACCTTGCTCATTTATTCCACTCGGAGATATGGGTGGAACTCTAGGGCAGTCGGAAAGCTTGGTCTTCCAGGTTCCAATGTCTTGATCAATTTTGGTGTTGATGATAGTGCATTTGGTTGTCCATGTCCGAGGCCCGGCCACACTGTATTCCTATCATTGGTCCCAACGGTTGTATGTAAGGCGCTCTCCTCTTCTGGGAACCAGGTGCTTGGCCCAATATTAAAGTCATGTCAAAGAGGTGCATCCGTCGATGTCCCCCTTCGTATTAAGAACCGAGAATGCACGTTGACGCTCACCACCTACAGCACCCGAAATCTCGAAAATTTTCGTTAGGACGGCAAGATAGGCTGCCTCGAGGTCTTTGGTCTTCATGTCCAGTTCCGCAGCAGCCGCCTAAAAAATCACCTCAGGAGCACCATACGTAGGTAAACACGAGGGAATCTTTGACCGAGCAACCGTCGATTGGCTGTGCTGCATTGGGCATCAGGCTAATGCGGTTTCTGCAGCTGCTCCACAGTCTAGAGCCAATGGAAATTCGTAGCGGCGGAGCTTGGGGCTGTATTGATGAAGTTTATAATGCTCTGCGACAAACCAGAAATTTTGAAGTACATACACACTCTACTATGTAAGGCGGACACAACGCCTGCCAAGCACGACAAGTACTACATAGTAAGCTACGGGCTCCACGTCCAATTGGCCGCATTCAAGTTGTACAAAGGTACTTAGGTACCTACCTATCCACAATAACTAGGCAGCAGCCGGCATACCTAGGTAGGCAGCCGCTGGCAATAAAGTGGAGCAAGTTAGGTATTGCAGCCCGATTTCGTCGACCAGCAATTTGGGGCACAGATTGATATTTTGCACCATCACCACCCAAGTCACTTGGGCAGTTGCCAGTGTTGTTACAACCATCCATCATCCCGGAAGATTACTACGCCCCTCAGCAGACCATCTCCGCCGCGCTGCCTATCCGAGTGCAGAAAGAAACTACCTACCTAACTCAATTCCGGCCGTTGTGATCGTGCAGGTCGGTCACAAGCATATATCATCAACCCAACTTGAACAATGTCCTGCCCCGTATCTAGTACATACTCTTTTACCACTTTACCAGACGGCTTCATCCGCCTGCTTCGACTCATGCCGAATTCAGACGACCATGCTCCGATAGAATGCCAACTCTTCGACTACCCTCTTGTCGATTCTGCGACGAGACCTGGGACTCATCTCTACGAGGCTTTGTCCTACGTGTGGGGCCCTCCGGAAAAGCCTCGGCTTGTCCTTGTCCTTGCGGCGGATCGGACATGCCATCTATCTGTCACGGAGAACCTTTACGCGGCACTTTTGCGGCTGCGAGATCCCTTTCTCCAGCGAGTCATATGGGTTGATGCCATTTGTATCAACCAAGACGATACGAAGGAGCGAGGTCGCCAGGTGCAGTCTATGGCCAAGATCTACGCAAGAGCAAGCCGGGTAATCGTCTGGCTTGAAGAGGCGGCGATAGATGGTGGTGGCTGCTGTCAACTGGACAGAGAGTCCTCAGCCGACGACGGCGATCGAGCACTTGAAGAAATAGGCTTCGCTGCAGAAGGCTGGTCTAGGAGGCCCTCACACAAAAACAGCAGCAGCAGCAGCGAAGAGAGCCAGCAATTAGTCCTTGGATTGCTTCAACGGTCATGGTTTCGGCGCATCTGGGTAAGAAGAAGATACCAAACGACCAGAGGAAACAACAGCATAAAGACACTGACAAAGCCCGTCTTATTAGGTACTGCAAGAGGTTGCTGCGGCTCGACATGTCTTGATAATGTGTAATTCTACGGAAATTGATGGATACGCCTTTTGCGTAGGCTTGAACGCGCTGAACCTCGCCTCTGGAGGGGACCCTGAAACGCAGAGTCGGGTCCGTTCGGCCGTTTACCTCATAAAAGGCGCAGCTTTCCGACCCAAATATGTGGCTACTAGTACTAGTCGCTCCTACCCCGACAACGACAGGTTCTCTCTTCGCATACGTCCCCTCGGGGAGCTGATGGACATGTACCACAACCGCGAGGCGACAGATCGCCGGGACAAGGTTTTTGCTTTGCTCGGCATGAGTTCTGATGTCCCAGCTGGCGGCCTATCTCCCGACTACAACACTCCTTGGAAAGATCTCTTTTATCGGCTCGTCAGATCGCTCATCGGCGGCCAGGCGGCCATACAGACATGGGAAGACATAGAGGTTGCTGTAATAACGAGCCAGGTTTGCGCTCTTGGCAGTGTGTTCTCAGTACCACACGGCAATGCTTGGGACGACAGTCAGGATCTGAGCATCACTTTCAAGGAGAATGGTAATATATCGGGGCCCTTGCTGGCAGAGTGTTGGAGCGGTCAATGGACCCTTCAAGCCTCAGCCAAGTCTATCCAGGAGGGTGACGTCGTTTGTCTCCTAGAAGGAGCATCACAGCCTACGATCATCCGTCCATTCGGGGACTATTTCGCTGTGATTGCCATCAACATTACGCCCACGGATGACAAAAAACGACCCGAAGGCGCAACAAATATCGAGTGGCCAGATCTTATACGACAGATAACCACGTTTCCCCGTACTTGCCTACTTGTCTGGGACTGGCAGCAAGCCAATAGTGGTACCCAAGTACTATCGAAGCATGCAAAGACGGACTGGGAAAATGACGTGAAGTTCCCAAAGACAGCCAGATCCGAGAACGTCGGAATGCTACTTCGAGATGCTGGGAGGTATGAAGAAGCAATACCGCACCTCCAACACACGGTGGAGACATACGGCAGGATATATGGAGCAGAGCATATCCACACTCTAGCCGCTATGGACAACCTGGCATTGACACTCATGAGCCAGGGTAGTAGGAAGAACATAAAGAGGGCTCAGAACCTGGAGGCAATGGCAGATATTGCTGGGCGGAGAGGAACCTATGCAATGTTTAATGAAGCCATAGTGCAGATTGCAAAGGCATTCGATCAAGAAGTAATGGGGTTTTTGCTCGACAAAAGGGGGAACGAGGGAGACATTTCAGAGGCTGCACTGAAGGCAGCAGCTGGCAACTGCCCGAGTGGAGAGCAAGTGATGAGATTGCTCCTCGACCGGCGCGGGGGTGAGATCATCATCACTGAAGCGGTTTTGAAAGCCGCAGTAAGACAAAAGGAGATAATGAAACTACTCCTCGACCAGCGCGGGGATGAGATTACCATTACTGAAGAGGTTATAAAGGCTGCAGAGGGGAGTTTTGATTGCGAGGAAATAGTGAAACTACTCCTTGACCGACGGAGAAACGAGATTGCTATTACTAAAGAGGTTATGAAGGCTGTAGTGGGGTGGAAGGATGGCGAGGGAGTTGTAAAACTGCTCCTTGACCGACGGGGAAACGAGATCACCATCACTGAACAAGTGGTCAAAGCAGCGGCGGGGAACAAATGGGTTGGGGAAAATCTGATGGTGCTGCTTCTCGATCGACGAAGAGAAGAAACTATAGCCTCAATCACGGAGAAGACATTCAAGGCTGCCGCAACATGTGGCCAAGTTCCGGTTTTGGACCTCTTGTCTCGCCACACTGATATATCCATTCAAGATGAATGGCTCCAAATCGCGGCGTTTTACAACGCAGCAAAAACGGGGGATATAAGGTGTGTTGAACGGCACATACACGCAGGCACGAAACCAGATATGAAAAATACCAGGGGGGAAACACCTCTGTGGGTTGCAGTAGTCTATGGGCATGAAGCAGTTGTCAAGGTGTTGGCACCAAGACCGGACGTGAATGTCAACTCAAGGTCAACCTCCGGATCATCCCCTCTGCTCTCGTCAGTTTTCGGGGCTATCTCACAAGTTAGCGGGGTTGAAGAGCGGATTGTGTCTATTCTGTTGAAGGCTGGTGCAGACCCGGACCTCGAGGACGAGGATGGGTGCACGGCAGTCACCGCGGCAAAAAGGAATGGAAATGTGAGAATCGCCAAAATGCTCGAGCGACAGATGAAAGGCCTGCCGTTTTGAGTTCAATGTCTAATTAGATGTTCTGCGGCGAGTTGTCGGCTACACGGACCTGTCTTTCTGTGGTTATAAGCCAATTGACCGTCTCAACTTCAAGAGTAGCCGCCCTTTACGACGGTGATCGTCCTTTTTTACATGGTGAGTTTTGAAGAGGTGACCTGCTTCGCGATCTCATACACAGGGCATGTTGCCAACGCAGTCATTATGCCGGTAGCTCCTCCAAGAACTGCCCCGTTGAAAGACGGCAGAGATGAGGTGCAAGAGCAAAGACAATACCAGCTTTACGTCGGCCGGTTTCATTCAGGCCTGGGATCCCGACGTAACTAGTATAGACGACCTAGGAAGGAAGGAACTTTCGGACACATAGCAACTGGGCCAATATTCCGCATATCGTCTCTACCTATTCATCATCAAGATGGGTCATTATATCCTCATAGTCCTCTTCCCGTGGTTTATTGCGTATTTGGTAATTCCGATGTCCCATGTCCAGACGCAATTCGTCTTCGGTGTCTTCAGCACCAGCTAGGATTGCGGCGAGGCGACCATCAATCCTGTTTTTATGTTCCCGGGTATGAATCTCCGACAAGATAAAATCATCCATCAACTGACTGCCATCAACCAAATAGACCCCCAAGGCGAATCTCTCCAAGGCATCTTGCTACCAATCAGCGGGCTTTGGTCCATGCCCCTGAATGTATGCGTCAGCCACGCTCATGCACGCATCGAAGTAGGATTCTCTGAGCCCTGGGCGAAAAATGGCCGATATACCGTCAACCGTGCCATAGCAGGCCCAAGGTGGTCTCCGGCAGCGGTGCAGGGCCTGGGTATAGACTCGATCGACGGCTTCTGCGTGTGCCAACGAACGCTGCGGCGGTGGGATTGCCTGTTTCTGGGAGTGGAGAGGTTGGCCTGTGTTCGGACCAGGGGAGGGCAATGAGGAGGTGAAGAACTCATGCTGTTCCTCTATAGGCAAATATTCTTCTTGCCTTGTATAGTAGAACTGCGATTCGGCGTGAAACTGAAGTTGTCCCTCCACCTGCCCCCGTCCCCGTGTCATGACCGGTAAGCCTGGCGAGAGTCTGGCTTGCTTATGTGGCAACAACGATTCTGCCAAAGCCGCCTTGCGCTTCCGGGTGCCTGCTGTCGAGGGAAAAGGCATGGCCATTGGCGACATTTGCCATGCCAGTGGTATAGTCCCAGAGGCTAGGAGACTGCGGGGGGTGGACGACATCTTGCGATGGGTTCACAGCCCCTTGTTTGGGGTTGACGATCCCTTGGTGGCGCTCGGGAAGTCCGCTAAAGTTGGTGTAGCAGTTGCCATACTCCTTGAACTGCTCGTTGACCGGCTTGTGTTCGCCGCGCTCTGGTAGTTCACAGAAGTCGCGGGTCCACGCCGGCTCTCCAGCATCGTCGTCGGTGGTATTGACAGCTCCATGGGCCTGCGAGATAACGTTTTTCTTAGCCGCGCTGTGCTTTTTCGCTGTTACGGCCCCATCTCCACGGTCGAGGGTGGCCTGAATAAGGCATCCAACGTGTACGGGGATGATAGGATTTTCGACCAGGTTGAGAGAAAAGACGTCGACCCGGTCGCAGATCGCGCAAACCTTCTTTCTGTCCATATTGTAAGGCAATAGGGTGCCTTTTTTGTGGGCGATTTTATAAAAAAGGTTGTGTAAAGTTGACAAAGTGCCGCAGACGCATTATATGTCCGACTAAAGTATAAGTGCTGTTAGGGTTAGCCGCGTCAAGGGAGCAGGGGTGCCGATGCTTCTAAGGATACCTACCTAACTAACCTTTGAGTATATAAAGAGTCAAAATTAGGGTGCAAATATTGCGTTCGGAATCTGTGAAATATATACCGCACGGGCGCCGACTCGTTGTAGCGACGTCTGAGGGCCCTGGGACTCTTACTGTGCGTATCTTTGTGCCGGGTACTAATGTCTCAAACTTTATTCTAGGAAGTAGAGGTAGTAGATATGTATTGCTACCTAAAATTAGTGAGATCTATAGGAATGCTGTACGATAATGGGAGAAGACTTACGAAAAAAGAGTAAGATTTCCACTCAAGTCTCGCCCAAGAGATTGCAAGAACAAGCGTGCTGCTCTCAATATAGTCTAGCAGCGCGTGAAGACGATTGATCGAAGGCCAATGGGCGAGATCCATGTGTGTGTCAATGAAAGAAGAGAACTGATTGCAAAACGGACACCTAAAGTTGGGAACCTTGAAGTGGACTAAAGAGGGAAGGGAAGAGGGTGGCATGGTGCGGGGGGGTTCTGGACTACCTAAGTAGCTGTGGTATGCTTCTGGTGCGCGAAACCGACGCGTATACTATCAGATGAAATATAGCGTCACGATACTATCAAGAGGAGCCAACTCAGGAAATAGCGGGAGTAGTAATATGTCTCTCTGTCTATCTACATATATCATCTCTCTTGTTTTGCCAAATTAAAATACAGGGCATAACCTCAAGTCTATCAATTACTGGGCATAAGTTAACATCGAAGTTTAAGGTACAGGTAGTAACCATGACACCCCTATAAAGCCAGACTAGGTAACTATCTTTGATCAACATAGTATGGTGGTATCAAGCTCGATTTGTAGGCAGCCGGTGCCAAAGTTCGTCATGTCCCAAGTCGGTACGATGTGGTTGTAATTACAAAGTTTGTGATGTCTGTTGATAACATAAAGTCTTCGCTTACCTTGCTCTCATCATCCAGGACGTTATGGTCAGTCAGGTTCCGGGATATTTGGGGGTTCACAAAGTGTGAAAATATGGCGAACTATTTATAAAAACAAAGACTGATTTATAGAAATGTTTTAAATTTGTGCTTGCTAATTACTGGTAACCTCTTTGCTAGAAACTTTAAAGATCATCCCTCTGAGCAAAGCAAACGGCCAACCTGACAATATGGGTAGGCAGTTGCCAAAAGCCTAATGGAAAACGCCCCGTCCATGACTGACCCATCCCATGCAGAATGTTCCCAGCGTCGAGACATGAGTCCTGACTTGTTCCCAAGCTCTTGATAGGTTCCGAAATAAACCAACACTCCCACTGTACTATAAAACCCCCATGATGCTAGGCGGGTATGGAAGGGTTACCTGCTGAGCAAGGGCAACACCGCCGTCCGCCGTGGGTATGATATGTCGATGATAATACAAACCGCTACTCGCAGTAGCAGCACACTGACCTCCATTGCCCCCGCCAGAAAAAAAGAATAAGCCAACACCAGCGAGAGCAACACTCCCAAGCCAGCGACGAAGAAAGGAGAGAGAGAGAGAGAGAGAGAAGACCCAGGACTGACTCAGGTCTGCCCCGCCGCGGCGACTGGGGGTGGTGGTAGAGGGGGGTCCTGGCGGTGGGTGTGAGCCTTTGCCGACGCCTGGCGCGCTTTCAGCCGATCGGCCTCCCTCTTCAGCTTGGCAATTGTGCGGCACCTTTGACAATCGCTCAAGCCGTCCTGCGCGCTTTCTCTGCATTTTGAGCATTTTCCGCGGTCTCGGGCTCTCTTCTTTTGATCCCGGCTGTTCTGCAGGCAGACGCCGCAGCGCTTGAGGCCCGGCTGTGGATCCCTCTTTTTGCATCGAGTGCATTGGGGCCGGTCTTGCGCAGCAGAGGCATTGGCTGAGGCCGCGGGCGTAGGTGCCAGGGCTGGCGAGGGTGCTTGTATATGCATTGGCACGGGTGCCGGGGCGGATGCCGGCATGGGCATTGGCCAACGCGCCGGGATGGGCATCGGTGCCACAGCGGCCAAGGCTGATGACTTGGGCAAGCTGTCCTGTATGGGCGCTGAGGTATGTGCTATGGCGGGAAACGGGGGCAGCAGTGGCAGCCTGGTCGCTGGTATGTGCGATATGACAGGCGTAGGCGCTGGCATAGGCGCCGGAGCGGGCAAGCTGGCCAGGATGGGCGCTGGAATAGGCGCCACGGCGAGCAACGGGGGCAGTCGTGCCGGCCTGGACGCTGGCATGGGCGCCATGGTAGGCAAGTGTGACGGCTTGGGCGCCGGAGCGGGCAAGCTGGACGGGATGGGCGCTGGAATATGTGCCACGGCTGGCAACGGGGACAGTCGTGCCGGCATGGGCGCTGGAACCTGCGTCACGGTGGGCAGTGGTAACGGCTTGGGCAGCCGTGCCGGCCCGGTCGCCGGCATATGCGACATGGCAGGCAGCATGGGAGCCGGGATTGGCGCTAGGGTATGCGCTATGGCGGGCAAGGGTGGCAGCTTGGGAAATCTAGCCGGCATAGGCGCTGGCATGGGCTTCGGAATATGCGCCATGGCAGGCAAAGGGGACGGCTTGGGCGCCGGGACAGACAAGCGGGTCGGGATGGGCGTTGGCATATGTGATATGGTAGGCAAGGGTGACGGCTTGGGCAACCGAGCTGGCATGATGGGCGCTGGCACGGGCTTCGGTATATGCGACATGGCAGGCAGAGTTGACGGCATGGGTTCCATGGCAGGCAAAGGTGACGGCATGGGAGCCCGGGCAGACAGGGGCAACGGCATCGGCATCGGCGTTGCGAGTGGCATTCTGGGAGAATTGGCAAACGGAAAGGCCACCGGACGAGGCGTCGGGGATTGGATCCCTTCGCGAAAGGTCGGGAGTTGGCTCCTGGCCTGGCCACAGTCTCCAGATGGACTGGCCGGGGCCAACCCGTCGTTCTGGGCCACCTTTCCCTTCTTCACAGGAGGAGGGAAAGAGGCGTGGTCAAGCGATGAGTGTGTCCGCTTCATCAGGCCACCGAGCTCGTTATCGCCAAGGTCGCGGTCACCAAGCTCGTTGTCACCAGGCTCGTTGTCACCAAGAACCGGCTGGCCATTGTCCTCTTCAGGTTCATCCAGATCCCAAAAGGTGCAGATACTGGTGAGGAACTCCCGCTCGCCCAGGGAGATCTCATCATCGCCCTGTCGGGGTCCCTGTCTACGGCGCCCCTCTGGCTCGAGGCCATAATTCTTGTCGCCGGGGTAGCGACCGTACCGGTCCATGTCTGCCAGCTTGTGGAAGACCGTTCCGCTGAACGTGGCTTTGCAGTCGACCAAGCCGTCCTCGTCAAAGATGAACTCGACTCCCGCGATGCCTGATTGACTGAGCCATGGACTCTCATGCTTCGTAACGTGGGATGAGCAGTAGCATCCAGGATGGCGCGGAGAGTCCATCTTGGTGATTGATGTGGGCTTCGGGCTTCCCCGAGCTTGTCGAGAGGATGGAGATTGTCTGAGTGATTGCAGACGAGTGTCGGCGGCTTGAAGATTTCCGAGCTCGATGAAAAGAAAAAGTTAAGAGTCTTGGAAGAAGCAAAAAAGTGGGTAGTTGAATTTATATGGCGACGAGAATCTGCACCGGCAAGAGATTTCTGGGCGGGGTGGCAGGAGTGAAGTGTGGCCAAACGTTTGGTGAGGAAATTTTTTATACGTGTTGCTTCAAGGAGGGTTCCCAAATGTCGGTTGCTATGCAAAAGTGAAGTTGCCAAGCACGTCGCGACCAATTTGAAGCTTTTGGGGGGTTCTTTTTGTAGTATACTAGCTTCTAGCACTAGATCGACTGTACTTAAATCAGACAATTCACTCACAGCCTGCCTCTGTCAAATCATCGGATGATGCGGGGAACTTCTACTAGACAAACGCCCAATTTCGGTTTTCTCTTTTCTCGGGCCGATACGTGCTTATGGGTGTCGTGTGCTCGTAGGAGAGATTTCCACGGCAATGGCAAGCCAACTCGGATACATATCAAAACTTACCAGTAGCTCATTATTACCAGGTAAACAATATACAAGAGTTAATTCCGGTTCCTTAGACTGAAAAGAAAAGGATACCTAGGCTGGGGAAGCTACCTAGGTGCACGATAATTCACGGTTATTAGACAGTTATGAAATTAGAAAGTCACGGTTGAGTCCATCATCTCCTTAATAATATAATTAACTGTAGGACTATCTTTCTTTCCATATCTTCGGCTGCCCCTTTAAAGTGGCTAACCCCCCCCCCCATCTATTCAGCAAGGGGACAACTCTCTTCGGTCCTTTTTATGTCAGTTACTTCATTAAAATCGATTTAACTACGTCGCCTTCCATAATCCAGTCTTTTCTGACCTACCTACCAATCAGACTGGTATGGTCTTCAGTCACTGATTCAATCATCTAGTTCAGCCAGTCATTTAGTCGCCCAGTCACCCACTCACCCAGTCAGTCAGTCAGTCAGTCAGTCAGTGAATCTTTCTACTGGTATTGTCTCAATTCCAGGATTTCATTCTCTTGTTTTTATTATAGAGGACAAAGCTTCCACTTTCTCAATACTAGACATAGATATTTAACCAGAACAGCAGCACACTGTAAGATTTTGAGATCATGAAGATTCTCCTGGTAGTTCACGCACAGTCCCATGAGCCAGTATTCAAGTTCGTACCCCTATTTGAAGTCGTTGCACTGGAGTGGAAGCGCCTGATCAGCCGGCAAGACTCCGAGGTGATTCGGTTGATTGAGGCCAACCTCCCCATCATTGTCGGCAATAGAGAAATGACCAACCATGAGATCAAACTCTGGGCTGTCCAAGCCGTCGCGCACAATTCCGGGCTGGCTTGTGTGCATTGGCTCAATGTCGGCGTCTTGATCCTGCATGCCGGAGTGACCGGGATGCAACTGCTGGCACTGGGCGAAGACGTTCATCTTGTCTAGCCCAATGGATAGCGTATTGAGGACGGGAGCGACGGGAAGTGCAGTGGCCGCACTGGGGGGTAACATGGATTCAGCCATTGGATACCGCTGAGCGCATAATGCAAGAGGGAATCCAATTTCTATACCGGAAAACCGTGGAATTGAATGGGTTTGTGGAAAGAGAGCACGGAGTTGGAGTGCGAAAGTCGGCAAAGCAAGTATGCGAAAAATAATTAAATGCAGTTGTGAGAAGAGATTTGGTCGATGTTTAAAAGCTCCGAAACTGGCCTATACAAATTTCCGAGGACGACTCGGTGTCAGATAACCAACCAACCAGACGGGCTAATTAAATTTGAAAATAGGGCTGCTTGGCTGATTTTGTGGGCAATTTTTTGCCTAGCTACTATTTACCGCTGTACTGATTGATAGTTGTAGTAAGCGGTATCCTATTAATGCCGCTGGACCTAGTCTCAGCCATCCCATTTCTGTTAAATTTGTAAAGTCATATTGCTCAGAAATCATGTTGAGGAAAGTGTGCATTTGACATGTCGAGGTCTCCCGAAGCACGTAATATAATGACAGCTATAACGCGTCTTCAAACAAAGATATATAAATCGGACTATCATTGAACTACCATAGCAGCCCGATATTTTCTTTGTTGGCTCGAAACTTAGGATCGCCCTCTAACTGGCCTTCCAATCTCTAGTAATTGGTCCTGGCAAGTAGGTATATATGGAGAGAATAATGTTGTACATTGTGTCCAAAAAAGTTTGTTTTCCAACGCCCTACACTGCGTTGTTGATCCAGTAATTTAGTAGGTATATATATTACGCGCCCTTCTTTTCTAGATGGGTCTTTCTATAATACGAAATGAGGTTTCTAGGTAGACTCAGATTTCATGTCCCAATGAATCATATTTGAGTATACACCGAGACTTAAGCTTTCCTTTCCGTCAGTTTCTCTTACATGTACCTACCCAAAGTAATTAGCCATGCAAATAACACAGACTGGGACTCTTGTCTCGGGTTTGATCCCAGCCCTTCTGACTTTCCCAAAATCCCTAATAACCTAACACTTACCATGCGCTCACTACGAATACCAGTTTAGCAAGTTTAGTAAAGAAGCTACCTGCGGGTTGTCAGAGCGTACGGCTTCCTCTGCGCCATCCCGAGCTTCTCATGGCGCCCAAGGGGGGACACGTTTTTATATTACATTTGATTTCTTTACAAATAAAATATTGGGACACGACACAAAAAGTCTTGAAGCAGATGACTGCCGACTGTATCGTTGATACCATATTTCAAATGTCTCTACCCGCACTGTCATTTGCATATTCTATTACCAGTTTACAACGGTGTTGTAATGGCTCGGTTCTAAAATACGTAATGTTCCCTCAAGGGGGTTAGGGTTGATTGGGTGTTTGGCAGCGCTGTGTGGGTCACATGAGGCGTGCGTGATGCGCTTCGCCCCATCGCGATAGCTGCAGAAACCTTAGTTTAACATCAGTTGCTGCGTTGCGTGGCACGGCATGTGGTCGGAAATCCAGGACCCATGACCCGTAACAGCCCAAACGACACGATTCCTTTTTCTATTCATTCCCCGATCCATTCTACTCCAGGCCAGTAGCCAGCATGGCGGGAAATGCCCGAAATGGAGGTCTCGAGCTCGCGCAGCTGCCTCCCGAGATCATCGCATCGATCCTGGACTGCCTGGTCCCGCAGCCGCCTGAAGTCGGCGAGACGCGTCCCGTGTCGTACGACCAGCTTTCCCCCGGCGAGACTTGGCACGACTACACTCGTAGCCGCCGCGGGCTCTGGAGCTTGTGCCTCGTCTCGCGTCACCTCTCGGCCATGGCCCAACCGCTGCTTTACCGCGTTGTGGCCATTCTCAACGAGGAGTCGCTGGCTCTGCTGTTTCGCACCCTCATTCAAACACCCAGCATTGGCGCCTGGACTCGCTATCTGTCCTGCCACTTGACCCTGACCCGCGAAGGCGTCGTCCGAGAGACGCGGCGCGCCGTGACGAAACTGCTCGACACGTTTGAACCCGCGAGTGAGCCGACCGCCCTCATGACTTCTGTCCGCGAGGCCTTGGGGCTCATGCGTGTTTCCGCTCCCCTGAGCATCTTCGCCGAGCACTACGACGACATTCCCCAGGTTCTTTTGGCTTTCATCCTGATGTTTCTCCCCAAACTCGAGTCGCTATTCCTACAAGTGCCCATTACCGAGGAGCATCCCCAGTACGCGGCACTCTTTCTCAAGATGGAGGCGGACACGAACCGTTTATTCAAGGGCGTTGATCCCGAGCTGGTCCCCTTCCAGAAAATACAAACCCTCTTCCTCCAGGGCGACCCGGAACTGCGGGAGCTCTTTGAGAAGGAAGAGTGCAACTGTGACGACGGTCCGGGGCTCTATGGCGTCCAGGCTCCGCGCTACAATGCCATGCTCACCTGCCTCCCCAACCTCATCACCCTTGAGATCAGCACCGATGACGGCGTGTGGACAGATGCATGGGATCAGTACAACGCTCTGTTTTTTGGCAACGGCCAATGGTCTCCCTATTTGATGACGGTCCACCACATATATCTTCACAACAGCCTCGCCTGCCCACGAAACCTGTTTCATGTCTTGAAGAACGCCCCGAACCTGGAGACGCTGTACATGACCCCGCGTCGCGAGGATTACTTCGACCACGAGCCGAACATCGACACGGAGCACACACACCCGGAGGCGCTCGACGTGGCCTTGGCCAAGCACGCCAAAAACCTGCGCCACCTGGACGTCGCATGGAACGATGTCTCCGGGTACGAGTGTCTCATCGGCGACGATGGCCGGCTGGCGTCACTGCCCAAGATGGGCCAGCTCGAGAAGCTGTGTATTCAGCTGGCCCTGCTGTACGGCGTCTCGGCGTCGGCGCTGGAGACGCCCATGGCGGACCTTCTCCCGCCCAACCTCGTCGAGCTGACGCTGGAGGATTTCTGGTGGCACAATGTTGACGCCTTTCACGGCATGCACCGCTGGGACCACTTTAAAAAGATCCAGCACTACAACTACCAGCGCCATTACCGCACAAACGCCCTGCACATGCTGAAGCAGTTTGCCTGTGACTTTAAGAACCGGGTGCCTCGCCTCAAAAAGGTGCTGCTTCTCTGCAAGATTCCGTGGACGTGGATGATGGAAGACTCGGATATCAATCTCCAATATCACTTTCAGGAAGTGCGCGCCATGTTTCTCGAGGAGGGGGTCGAGTTTTTGGTGGAGGAGGTGTGATCGAAGCCGAGGGCGATGTCCTGTGTCTAATTCATGGATGATGAATAATGCAGCACGCTGTGGCGTTTATGCTTGACAATGATCTCTCAGGGGGAGTGAAGACTGTATATTTTGACCCCATAGTCTTGATTGCTTTCTCCCTATTAGTCTCTCTCTAGGGATTCTTTTACGTTTTCCTCTTTCTTTTGCATGGTGGAGCTACCACTGTAATCCATGCTTCACTGCATGGATCAAATGGTTGGAATCTATCCCATTGCCGTGGGAATTTCGGAAGGAGACGAGCCAGCTTTTGATATCAAGTTGCAACTGCCTGAGACTATTTAGTCTCACTGAACACACCTGGTTTCGGCCAGGTTTTCATTGTGGAGATTCGGGATTGGAAGGAACATAGAAAGGGCAATGCTATGGGCAGCAGTCCCGACTACCAAGCCCGTTGGTTTTTCCCAACGTCTGCCGCTTGGTAGATGGGCCATTCCTTCCCTATACCGGCGAGAAATCCCTTACTGGGAGGACTTTCGCAACGTGGTTGCCTGGGGTGCCCCACCTCTATCCTCCGTCATCGTTCAGAGTTATTTCAGGGCTGGTCACAGCTTCTTAATTCAAACTTTCATTTGTTCCATTCGCTGCCTCATGTCCAGTTTTTCAAGCCATTCAGCACGCACATGGTCGATCTGTTTATCTTCAGCATCATAATTACAGTTCATTCGCGCTAGTTAGCTACGACGAACAGTACCGCAGGCTCCTCGCAACATATTCTCCATCTGCCTTTTGAAGCTTCTGTCAGAAAGGGCATCAAAAAGCCAATCCAGCCGGCCCCTATCGACCCTCTAGTATCCCCTCACGAGTCTATCATCCACTGCAGGCCATCTACGCTGGAATTTGAAATCACGAAGCTGAACAGCAGCACATGGTCATCGGCCATGTACGCCAAGGCCAAGTTCTTCATGGCCAGCGACCACGTGACTGCCCCATGCTCGTACGACTATGTCCCTGGCAGACAAGGAAGGAGATCATTGGACACTACATAGTTGGGATAAGGTCAAGTTCCGACGGTACAACCACAGACGCGTTGACCTGGTGGCGACGCAGTAGTTTCTCGATACGTTTATTTGGGACTGGGAGCGGGAGTGGGAGGATCCCTCTGGCATCGAAAAACACCTGCTCCAGAACCTCGAAGCCCTGCGCATCGAGGCCGGCCCGGCGAGTATATGCTGGAGATGAGCGCGGGTCGGGTGGTAGTTCTCGAGGTGGTCTGGGTTCCACAAGGAGACTGCCCATCTGAACAGGGTTGGCGAGTACTCGCTCTTTCAGTGTGAGCACAGTGTTAGCCAGATCCCGAGAATGTACCCGGAGGTGTTGGAGAGCCCCGAGAAGAATAGCGTGACGAGGACACTACCGTGATAGACCCAACAGCTCGAGAAGAACGCATGGTTTAGGTAACTGTGGTAATTAGATGGCGCTTTGGCGACATTCCATTTCAGAGGTTGCAGTTTCCAATATCCGTCCAACGGTTTCCGCTGGTACCGCCTTGGGTTATGAAGTCGAGGAGCAAGCAGCCCAACCTTAGGTGCGATGTAAACATTCCCGCTCAAATGGCGACTAGGGAGATTAATCGTGTCCATAAGTTATCCTTCTAATTATCAGCGTTTAGATTACGGCGCTCATACAATCTTACGTGTGAAGCTGCTCTCAATGCCCTAGAATATTGATGGGTGCTGAGTATGAAACAAGAACATGTCGTCCAGTGATTCATCACTCAAATTGATGCCGCTCACGAAATACTTGTTTGTCTAATATAAAACAAATGTCATGACTTGCGTAACAAAAAAGAGCACGAAACCAAACATCAAAACTTGGGATCTCACTAAGATGAAATGCTAAACCAAAACTTAGTGAGAGTTTGGGAACGAGTAACGAGTCTGAGATCCGAAAGTGAGACCACGCAAAGGGTCACGCTCTCTGCCTGGGCAGTGCCTTAGACTAGGATGCAAATGCCACAGTGCGAGCCTGCGTATTGAGTGTTGGGTCGTTCAAGTTTCTGAGAAGAAAGGCATGATCTGAAACCCTAAATACTCCCATGTTTATTAATGCCCAAAACACATGGCGAGAATGTCTTGAAAGGTCCATTATTCCACATTGCGCTGGCTGATAAGGCATGTTGGCCAGGCAGTAGGTTGATGTGTCTGCGATGCCACTTCAGGCCGGCCTGCTCGCACCGTGGAGGCGGCCCCTTCTTTCAGCCCGAGCCACGTGCAGAACATTACTTGCAACGATAGAAATAAAACCATTCCTATTCCTTAATATCATAAATATTAAAACGAATTGTTTACCTGTACATTCAATCCAATTCTGCCTAATTCTCCCTTATATGTGTGCATCGTATATAATCGTTGAGGCTCAATTAAAAAAAACAAAAACAAAAACGCGAAAGCAAAGAGTCCCCTGTAATATTGTAACGCTATGACGACACTGACGCCTTTTTACGGGGTGAGGTGCGCCCCTCCCCCCTTCCAATGCAACGCCAGCACGCGCCAGTGTGCAAATGGCGCCGAGAGTGACGACGCAAATCTTTAATTCCACTCACCCCTCCTTCACAAAATAAACAACGAAAGAAGCGGTGGCGTTTGTCCAACTTTTGCCAAGGGGGCCGAGATCGTAATAATGTACCCCACTCTTCCAATCTTGAGTCGGAGATTTGCGTGGATGCGAAACACAGAAAAGGGGGTTTTAGATCCGACTTTCCGTACCTACTACGTATGGTCCATGACGCGGCTTTCCATGGAAGCTTTTAATGGCTTTTTTGTCTACTTTGTAGAGTACATTGTCATTTCATTGCTGTGAGGAGTATTGCATTGAACATGAGTAATCGGCCGAGCCTTATTATTGGGTAGGCAGCAGAAAGGGATCTCTGTCACGAGGGTTTATGTACACTAGAGTAGGAGAGTTATGGTGAGGGAGGGAGAATCCGTCAGCGGCTGTGCGCCACCTGTCAGTCACCAGTCACGCACATTGTCTGTCTCCTCCCCCCTTTTTTTTTTGCCAATGGCACTTATGAAGAAACAGAGATGAAGATGGACAATGGGGAACTTGAAGATTCCCTGCTGGAAGCTTGGCCAAGACAGCCGGTCCAATTACTCTAGAGCCTGTTCCGTACACGGATCTGCGGTTGCTGTGACGGCAGGGCAGGAGGTAACAAAGTTAACAACCTTGAACCCCCGGCATCGGCAATGGGAGCCGTGTTTGGGCAGTCATTCACCCCCCCGGACCGGATATTCCATGGGGCCCGAGGGGGACTCTGCTCCGCTGGAGCTGACGACGCATGCGCTTCGAGAAGGAGGGTGGAAATCGGCAAGACGGAACCTCCTTCGGGAGGCTTTTATTAGGGGGGTGGGCCAAGAGCGAAGAGGCCTGCGGAGGCTAGTGTATGTATACTAGAGTAGAAAAGCTCGATTTGGCTTGTGTCATGGGGTGCCGATGCCGGTTAGGCCATTTTCGCCCTAAAAGTGGCACAGCAGTCAGACCTCCATCTTCTGGAGTCTGCGGGGGAGTGGCGGCTTTCAACCGCCCTCCAACGCGAAGGCTGTCTGTCAGAGAGACTCGAGTAAGACAAAAAAAAAGTAGTGGCTTGCAGGTTGGTTTGATAATTGGCCAATCAAATACGTCTGTACCAAGCCATGCCAAGTCATACCACGCCCCACTGGAGTCTTGGGAAGCCGCGCGTCCACCCCGCCGAGACAGGGGCCAAGCGAGCGAACCTGGAAGATGGAATTCTGCATGCAGGACGGCGTATGGAACAGCGGGCAAAAACGACGTCAATCAGAAGCAGTGTTGTGTAGAAAAATAAAATAAAATAAAAATTGAAGTCAGCTCGGATCAGCGACAAGAACAAATGCGAGAAATCCAAGGCTGCTGCTCTTGGCATCTGCAAACATGAAAGAAGGAGGCGACCATCCGGCACTTGGCGTTTCTTCCTCCTTCCTCTTCTTCCTCCTGGGTCCTGCCGGTCGGCGGACGGCTGGAGGGGCTGGTTCGAGGTTTGGACGACGAGGTCAAGGCCTGGAAGCGAGAGCGCGGTGCGCGGTGACGTCTGGTCGGCAAACCGGCACAGCGCCAAGAAGCCTGTGCCTTGGTCGCACCTGCTTTCGGCAGCAGAAAACCGCAGTTGCAATAATAATACGCCCAACAGGTTGAAACTCGACCCCCGATTCGATGTCCAATTGAACCTTGATAAATGGGGGCATCGATACCAAAGCGCCGTTCAGATGACCTTGAGCCGCTGCAAACCCGACGGCTTTTCCGATGGACAAGACGTCCGCTAGTGTACGAGTTACACATCGAGGCTGAAAGGAGAAAAGAGCACGCGAAAGGGCTGATGGGGCTATGATCGGCGCTGTGTGTGAACTGGGTGGTGGCCTGGACATTGGATCGTCGTGGTTGGAAGAAAGCATGAACGCCAACGAACCACAGCCACGGACTTGGCGGTAACCTTAACCCCACTGCCCCAATGCCTCCGCTCTGACTTTTTTGCACTGTGAGCTACCGCCCAGTACAATATGTAGTCACAGTGCCCAGCCCCGGTGATTACTGTGCATCCACTTGTCCATTGAGGTTCTCGAGTCACCCACTGTACGGCACTGGGTTTGCCGGCTCGGCAAACGGGTGAGATGGCCCGTTTGTGGGCTTCTTGAAGTTTGAACTGCACCAAAATGACAGCTGCATAGCGTGACAACCTGGAAGGAAGAAACGAGACCAGCATTGCTTGCCAAATCCAATGCCATCCTTTACGGCATGCGGTTCAACAACCTTGGGGCCATGGACTGGCTGTCAAAGACGCAAATTGATGAGACGGTCAAGATAATGCACACAGGGTGGTCTGTGGAACATTTGTGCTGTCACTGCCAAGAGATAGGACGATGAATGATTCAAGTGCTCGACTGCGCGACTTTTACCAAGACCATCCATGATCCCAGGCGCTTTCTTATGTAGTCTTTCCAGAATCCAGTGGGCCTTCTAAATACGGCTACCTCATTACCTTATCGAACTGGCAAGCCTGGAAACCAAGCTTAGGCAATCGTGTGCGATAGGTAAAAAAGAGCGCCCAAGATACGAATCGATGCCCAGATTACCTAGATTATAATCAACACTGAACGAGTTACGAAATGGCGGCCGGGGCGGGAGGGGCGGGGGTGTGTGTCTACGCCAGATTCAAATTGCTTTGGGGCCACCACATTTTCCCATCTGAGCCACTGAGCTGCCTGTAACCTGCATGTTCCCGGGCTAGCAAGCGACAGGCCTACCTACACTAGAGCAAAACCCAACCGCCGTGCCTCCCGCCGCTGCAGCTGTTTGAGAGTTTATAGTAGGGAACCTGGAAGGAATCGAAAAGCTCTGACTGTCTTCTTCTTATCTTTCCAGGTGCACGCACGCATCACCTGCACCTTGACGCTCGACCTCAATTTCCCCCCACCTCTCGCTCCCATCCTCCACCCATCGAACGGTCCCACCACCAGAAGAAAAGGGCCAAAAAAAATTAAAGAAAGAGTGGAAAGAAAAGGCACGCCAAGGTTGGACATCGGCCAAGGAACGGGGAAGGACCC
This sequence comes from Lasiosphaeriaceae sp. G1095, assembly GCA_027569635.1. Taxonomy (NCBI): domain Eukaryota; kingdom Fungi; phylum Ascomycota; class Sordariomycetes; order Sordariales; family Lasiosphaeriaceae; species Lasiosphaeriaceae sp. G1095. The sequence goes on along the minus strand of JAPDFK010000438.1, from coordinate 6,954 downwards.
AGACCAAACCAGCCCGAGGTGTGCTGTATAATTATCAAATGCTATCGCCTTCGCTGTCAAAATTCTCGTCTGTCCCGCTTCACGTTTACGACGAGCGTTGGCGTCATCCGAGACCAGCGACAAACAGCCCGCCGCCGCCGCCCACACGCCTTCCTTTCTCGACATCGCCCAATTCCGTTCCGTCCGACCAGACCCAGCAGCTTAGCACTTAGCACTTGATGCGGTAGCCTCGAGTTTTTATTTGCTTCGATTTGACCTCGGTGCGGTTCGGCATTTCTGCGATTTTGACTTTTTGCACCAACTTTCCCGCCGCCCATGGACACATTCGTTTGGACGACTTCCCACACCTAATGCCCTTTTTTCTTACCTGCTCGTTGGGGCGATAGCATCTTTTTAGGATCGGCATTGCTGCACGGGACCCTCGCTTGTCGGTCAATTTTTGGGGCTGTCTTTTGGTTGGAGAGAGAGCGAAAGAGAGCGAGACATAATAGCTATCTACCACCACCATGAGCAGCCCCAAGCCTGGCCAGAGAAACATCAAATGGGTTGAGGTGAGTTCCGAGCGTTCCCACCCCGCGCCCACGCCCCGCGCCCGCCCAAGCATCATACCACAGGCGCGCACACCCCCAACACACACCCATTCACCCCAATGGTCTGCCTGGTTTCTGTTTCTGACAAAATCCTTTTTTTTCTTCTTGATATAGGGACTTCGAGGCATTACGTCGGCTTTTGTCATTACCACACATGTCGCGCGAGCATTGGATTTCCCGCTGTTCTGGCCCGCCGATAACAAAGATGCCCCCCCGAGGATCATGCAGCTGCCCTACCTTCGCATCCCCGCCCAAGGCCGCATCGGCGTGCCCATCTTCGCCTTTTTGACGGGCTTCGTGTGCGCCTACAAGCCGCTCAAGCTTGCCTACCAGCAGGGCAATGTCCCCGCCTCGCTAAAATCCGTCGCGCGCAGTGCCTTTCGACGACCCCCACGCTTGGTCCTGCCTGCCTTGGTCGCCACCATCTTCAGCTTTATCCTGTCGTGCTTCAACGCGTACAAGGCGTCGACCCGGTGCGACAGCTTCTGGGTCCGCTTCGATGCCCCCGAGCTCTTGCCCTTCCGCGAAAACCTCCAGCGGCTGTTCCGGTCTATGCTGACGACATGGACGAGTACCGAGAATCTCTTTGACCGCCACCAATGGGCTATGCGCCCCTTGCTGGTCGGCGCCTTCCAGGTCTACATTGTGCTGGCGGCCACGATAGGCATGCGGTTCAGGTATCGGATCATGGTACATGTGCTTCTGATGCTTTACTGGCTGATGAACGTTGGCGCTCTAACTGGTACGCTTGATCCCTCCCCTTCCCTCCTCCCTAATAATGTCTTGCTGCATTGGCTTCGGAGCTGACAAAAACCGCGAGCAGAAACGTTTGGCGCAAACCTTGCACTTGGCACCCTCTTGGCCGAGCTCGCCCAGCACCGTCCGACCCAAAATTTCATTTCCTCCCACCAACGGCTACTTACCTTTATTGTCGCGCCCGCCCTCGTGCTTATCGGTGGCTATGTCGGTTCCTATCCGCAGGAGAATGAGGACTGGTCGAGCTGGTCCACGAAACTACATACATGGTTGGTAGATCCCGCTGGGGACGGGTCGCGCGGCAGCTTCATTGTGCCCTTGGGGTCCAATGTGCAGCGGCGCTCGTCGGCCTTCTTCGTGCAGTGCAGCGCCATCGCCATTTTTCTTTCTCCGCTCTTCCAGAAGATGCTCTCCCACCGATTTCTTCTGTGGCTGGGCCACCACTCGTTTGCTGTCTACCTGGTGCACGGCACCATCCTGCGGACCGTGGCCATGTGGATTGTGTACGGCATCACAGGCGAGCCCTGGTCACCAGCGGCCAAGAACGAGGACGGAACATCGCAGCTGCAGGAGTGGTTGCCGTCACGGTCCCAGGGCCACAAGGTCGTTGCCGTCGTGGTGTTCACACTATTAACATACACAGCGGCATGGGCGTGGATGAAGTGGGTCGATACCGCGTGCGCCAAGGCCACGCAATGGCTCGAGAAGAAGGTCTTTGACGACGACGACGACGATGGCGAGGGCAAATCGGGTTTTGCCGAGAAGGGATACTTGAATCCGCATCACATGAATGGGCATGGGCCATCACTACGGTCGGCCGAGGGAGACAGGAGCCAGCCGCCACCATAAAAACCCCGACACGCCGCACGGGGGCCGCGGAGAGACACGCGTTCGGACTAGGAGGTCGCGTCGTTCATTGAACGAGTAGATGGTGTTTCCTCGTTATTAAGAAGAAACCTAACCCATTGACGCATCGCCCTCCTGGCGAATATATGAGGGCACAGCCTCGCGACAAAACAAGTCCGACTGATGTAACAGTCGGAAGTGGTCGTCTCTGTGCAGGATAATTAGCATAGGTTTGACACCCCCCAAACGGGGGCCAACCTGGCGGTGTATGCGCATGCGTATGTCTGGCTGCGGTAGCGGTTGAGTTGAAAAGAAACACGTTTGGACTCCTGCATATACACACGGTCGGTCGCATTTGTATATATATAACGTTACTGCTATGCATTTTAAAGGGGTGGGCCGGTATGGATACCGAAAAATCTAAAGTCATTTTTTTTCTTCAATTTTTGTCTCTCTCTCTCTCTCTCCAGTTTTGGTCGCTGGCTAGAAGGAATGAGCCCTCAAACGATGACGTGCCTACGAAACTTTGACGATGACGACGATTGTGTTTTCCTTTCGTCCCTTCCGGGGTGGATCAAGTATCAGCTGGAATGAATGAATGCGACGGCGAAAAAAAAGATACGTTTCAGGTTTTGGCATTGTCCCGATCCGGGTGGGGAAGGGAAGCACGCGACCAAAGACCAGGCTGTTGGCAGGGGGGTTCAGCAATCGGGCTGCCAAGGGGCCTCCATCCCACCCGGCTTGGCATGGCGTGTTGCAAAAATCGCGCCATCGGCAGAGTGGGACGACTGCCGCTGAATCATTTGGTATTCAACGACTTAGCAGCCGTGCGTGATGCGATGTTATGTCCTCTGGGTATTTAAAGGTTTTGTTTACTAGATCGATAAAACAAATCCGGCTATTTAATTAGTAGACTATCTATATATATATATGCTAAGTCTTTTTCTTAAGTTCTAGTTATTTGTTGAAGTTCAAATTCTAGCTGATAGTTCAGGTTATAAATATTATCTTTTGTTTTCTCTTTCTGAACCTATTGAAATGTCTCAACATTAATTATATAGCCTATTGCTGCAGGTTTAACTTTTCTTGTCTGTTTTTTTTCTATTCGTTCCAAGTGTTCGGAGAGCTTGGGCCCTACTTACCAAGCTAACAAGCTCTTTAATTATATTATGAAAACAAACTCGAACTTCGATTATCATCTGGGTGGGGTTATATATACATGCGCTTGTACGTAAAGTAAGGTAAGTAGACAGAGAGAGTTTGGCACGATATTGAAATGGGCGGTCAGGTTAGTCTTGGTCAATGAATGAATGACTACGTTAGTCGCAAAGTCGAGTTGTTCCGAGTCACTACTCCCACCTTTTGAGTATGTCGATTCTAGGGCCGTATGGAGCACGGTGTGAGACTATTACCTCCTGAACTTGAAATCTTCGATAATTACATTCAAGGGGCCTTATACCGATAGCCTAAAAGGACGTGAGCCTGTACATTATTATCTCAAGCTGGGTGCCTAACCAATGATACGAAAAGAGCACCAACCACTCCACTATACGCCATCAGGCTGTGCAAAGGAGGAGATCCGCGCATCTTTTTATACACCCTCCTCCTTCTCAAGGACAGTAGGGTTATCGGTGACCTCTTCCTGGAGGATAATTTGGTTATCGGTGACTTCGCGCTCGAGAGTATGGTGGTGGTGAGTAGAATTTTGACTGGCGGAGGATAGCAACAAGGAGGCTGGCGTTGGCAATGGTTTAGAGGTTCCAGGGGCATCAAATTCTAGGTCACGACTATTCATGCTAGTTGTTGCATACTGAGCCCTTTGCTCGTCGCCCCCAAAGGTCTCGAGAAGCCATTTGCGCCAAGGAGTCGCGTCGTCTGATAGCCATTGCAGCGGAAACCAGCCCCCAAGCTCATAGGGCGCGCCGTCCCAGTAGACGCTGAGAGGATTCGGCGGCAGCTTGGCGCGCTGGAAGGGTCTTTTCCCGTGCCGCGTCCTCTCAGACACCCGCGCAACGTTGTAGTCGATGAGAACCACCCGCGTCACTGTCGGTAGTTGGTCTCCACAATCTGGCTCTGCGGGTGGTGGCGGTGGTTGGGGTAGAATGATGATGTTCCGGGGCGCCAAGTCACGGTGCTCAAGGCCGGCATGGCGCTGGCGAACCAGGCCGTCCATGATCATGGCTAACACCTTTAGGCGGTACTGTTCTGGGAGGTGGAAGGCATTCCAATGGTCCGGATCGCCGTCCTCTTTGCCTCGGACAAAGAGGTCCATCATGCAGACTCCGTCGAGGTGCTCAATCAGAATGAGTCGCACATGGCGATAATGAATTCTAGTCCCCGCGTGGGTGGTGATGGGGAGAGCAAAGGTCCAGGAGCCGTAGTATTGGGGCGCAAAAGAACCTGCCTGGCCGACTTGTTGCAGATGCTCGTAAGCGGCAGCCTCGTTGGTGTAGTCGACCTCGGCTGCAAAACAGACATTTTGAGGCTGGCGACAGGCATTCTCGTTCCTGAAACTGTAGTAAAGCGGATCAAAGATTTTAGCCACAGCATGATACGGCTTTTCGGCGGTGGCGCCGCCGGCGATGGGCTCCATGAGGCACACAACTACCTGCGCGCCACGGCCATCCCCTGTCGCCAAAGTGTTTGTGATGCTGAGTCTGGCCGCCTTGGGGGCCGATGGCTGGGCAACGTCCTGCGGGGGATAGGACAGGATGAGCTCCGTTTGTGTGACCGTCTTTAGATATTGGTCGTCGTCGTGGTAAGGCCACGTCCCGGGGCCGTAGCCAGGGTTTCCAAAGGGAGCAGGGGGGACATGGGCGTTGATGTCGACGGAAAAGCCAGCACGGTACGGACATTCTGGCTTGTCTGGTTCGGGAGGGGGGGTCCACCTCCCAGGATACGCCATGTACGATGATGGGCGGGTGATTTGCTCCATGATTCAAGTGAGGATGTATATGCAGTTACGGAGGTGCGTGAACTAAAAGATGGATGACCCATGAGTTAATCGGATGGCTGTGCGTGGATCTAGCGCGACTTTCTCTGCCAACAAACCCACCCACCGCAACGACAAGTTGGAGGTTGGATTTCTCACCATCCAGGGGTGTAACATGTGGTGGCCTGTGCGGCCTGGTTTTGATTGGTGCAGGACACAAGACCGCCTGCTTCCAATTTGTGTTGGCTGCTGCCTAGACCAAACAGCTTCTTTCGAAAGGTCAAGAGAAACGTAAGTGGGCTCTGCTCCAGAGGACTAAAACATCTGGGGCGCCAGATAGGGAAGAACTCGAAATCGAAGTGACATCTTGGTAAGTATTTTTAGCACCACTTTAATATGAGAATGCATGTACCGGCTGCAAAGACGGCAGCACTGCCTATTTGCTAGACTTGATGTTGGGAGATCATGCTATATTAAACAAGGGTTAAAGACAAGTTGGATATCTTGAACACCCAAGCTTTTAATTATGAGTAATGGGTTGTTCAGACGTGTCCTCCCCTCGGACTGACACCGCATGACAACAAATAAACATCCGACGCGAATACCTAAATGGGTTGTCTTTCTTGTTCATTTGTCAATACCTGAATATCTAGAGGCCAAGAGTAGAAGAAAAGAGGGGCGGAAGGAGGGAGGGTAGGGGGGAGAAAGCTGGATGGACCATCTCTTCGCAAACCAAATAAAAATGGCTATTGGATGGCATTAACGTGGAAAATCAATCTTCCTCTGGCGCGTCAAACTCAAGTTTACGGGTAGGTTTTGCGTAGAGATGCTGCCGGCTCCCTCCGAAATAGCTGACCAGCCACCCCCGCATGACGTTCTTATTACACCACTCGGGAGGGACCCAGCCTCCGAACTCATAAGATAGACTAGTGCCTCAGTAGGCTTCCATAGGATTCTGCGGGAGCTCGGCGAGCCACAAGGCTAGCTTCTCGTCGGTTACATGGTCGGCGAAGCGTGCAATGTTGTAGTCGATCAGAACAACCCGCGCCAGAGGTGGATGCCCCCCTGTAGTTGGGGTTCCTCGAGTGCCAGTGGCGGTGGGGAGGGCAAAATAATGATATTCCGGATGGCCACGTCCAGTTGGTCAAGTCCGGTCTGCATCTGATACATTACTCAGTCCAAAAGTCTGGCGATCACGTCGAGACGGTATTCCTCGTCGTAGTGGAGAGCATGCCCCTCGTCTCGGCTGTGTTTTGATATATAAATCCTCCATACAAGCTCCGTCCAGACGCTCGATGAGGAGTAAGCGCACAGGACGTTGGCGAGCTTCTCCCCGACGGCGGATGGGGAGATGGCAAGTCCAGGAGCCGTAGTACTGGGGGGCAAAGGATTTGGCCTGGCCGGTACGGCGGAGATACTCATACGCAGCGGCCTCGCGGCTGTAATCGATCTTTGCTTTGCGGCTCACATCGACAGGGCGGTATGACGCAATCTCATTCCGGAAGTTGTAGTAGAGCGGATCGTAGATCTTGGCCACAGCGCGGTGGGGTATCGGGGGTGGTGTGGCGGCGGTAGCAGGTGGCTCGACGATGCATTCAAGCACCTGGCCCACTGGGTTGCAATGTTGGATTCAGTCATTGCGCTGGGTATTGATGGCAATGAAAGATAAAAGGCGGGGGGGGGGGGGGGGGGGGGGGGGGGGGGGGGGGGGGCCAATTTATTTGTGCGGGGGGTTTGTTAATTTTTGGGAAAATTGGGAAATTGTTTGGCTGGGTCTGGCGGGCCAGTGAAATGTTTGTTTTGGGGGGGGGCCCAAAAGCTGTTTAACAC
>JAPDFK010000437.1:0-33292 GCA_027569635.1 Lasiosphaeriaceae sp. G1095 | reverse complement strand
GCCGGGCCCATCGGGGGAACCACGGCTCGGTCTGGGGTGCGGTCACGGTTGTGCGCGCCTGGGTCTGTTTTTGCCCGTTTCGTTAAGGGGGGGGGCCGTTGCTGTCGCTTGGGGGGCGGGTGTTTGGTATTTTTTTTCAATACTTTTATTTTTATTTTGGTTTTTTTTTGTTTCGTTCCAAGCCAAAAAAGGCCCCCCCCCCCCCCCCCCCCTTTTTTTTTTTTACCCCTTGACGGCTTTGCTCCCTGTGCACAGTGACAAAACGTCCATGAACATATTTTCAACAAAGTAAAAATGCAGTGCATATCTAAAAAAAAAAAAATTATTATTAACCAAAAACATTCAGGGTGGGCACTTGCCTCATTGTTAGCCTATATGCTCTCGCGATTCCTCAACATCTGGGTGATCAAGCAACGGGCCAAGCAATCACCAACACCGCCACCTACCACTACACCCCCCACCACCACCACCAACAACAACAACAACAACAACAACACCATCACTAAATCTAGCGACACCTCATCATCTGAACACCAGAACCGCCAAACCGAATACATCATCAACATCGGCGACGGGCGGTCCTGCGTGCGCCTGCGCGGGAAAGCCTCGGACCTGCAGGCCATCACCGCTGACGCATGGCTGCGCTCCAAGACGCACCTCGAGGGCTACCTCGAAGCCATCTCCAAGCTTTTGGTTTACGGGGTAGCTGCCTTTTCCGGAAACACCACGCAGGCCGGGTCCATCGTCATGATGGGGTTGTTGGTGACGACGGCGGGGCTGTTGGCGTTGAGCAATGCCAATGCCAAGTCTTTCAAGGTGAACGGGAGGGTGACGGTGCCAGAGGGTGCAGATAATAAAGGGGGAGAGAAGGGTATCTGGGGGAAGAAGAGGAAGGCGGGTAATGCTGCCGCTGCCGCTGCCGGTCAGGTGGTTGAAGGGAGGGGGGGTAGTGATGATGGTGGTAATAAAGGGGATGAGATCTCGCCAGCAGCAGGTGCAGGAGTGGGGAGCGGTGGATTCAACAAGACGGACGACTGGGCGGAGAAGGGCCAGACATGAGATTTGTTTCCGTGGACCCTCTACGACTTCGGGGCAGAGGGGCAGTCTTAGGTCTGGTGGTTGGACAACAATACGTCAAAGAAACAACAACAACAACATCATCATCATCAGGCCCGCTGGCCAAATGGTAAGGCGTCTGATTTCGGTTCACTGAAGTAAAATACCTCAGAAGATTGTGCGTTCGAGCCGCACGTGGGTCGATGGTTTCATTTTTGGGCCGTTGTGGATGGGTTGTGTGGATGAGGGCGGTATCCATGACTCGTGTTTTTTCCCCCTCTTTTGGCACGGGACAAGCGAAGCGCAACAACGACTACGGGGGCTCGCTCGCTTTGCGGCTACCTGTCATTAATTTTTAATACTTTTTCTATACCTACACTGGGTAACCGTTTTACGTGAACTCTTGATGCTGATGCCATGAGAGAGAGAGAGAGAGAGAGAGAGAGTTAGAGGGGTCTTGGCTTTACTCAAGACGCCGATGACCTAATAGTACCTGCTGTGTACCTATAGATGCAGCATCTTCACAAGCCCAAGCAATGCATATCAGAACAGCTTCCTGGGAAATGACACCTAGGTACCTTAAGCCCGTTGCCATATAGACAAACCTTCTGATAACTCAACGGCTCATATCATTCACAAGCCGTTGGCGCGTCGTTCCAAGTGATTAGGTAGACTAGTCCCAACCGTTCCATGGTTCTGGTTCTGGTTCTGGTTCTGGTTCTCACAAGGTTCAGGGGTAGCCTTGTCCTTGTCCTTGCAAGTCCTTTGTCCTCCACCCGGGTTCCAACTCAACCCACAATTCCCTCTGCCTGATCAGCACAGACCATCTCATATGGTATATAATGACCTCTCCCTCCGACTTTTCTTGCTCCTTTTCTTTTTCTCTTTTTCTTTCCTTGCCTTCGGGCAATATGGTCAATTTGAAACGATACAGAGAAGATTAGCATGGCCCCTGCACTAAGGATGACACGCTACTCAAAGAGACGCTAAACATTTTTTTTTTTCGCTGTGATCATGGCCTTAAGGTCATGACATGGAGAAGAATTACAATTTTTTTATATTCTCTTTTTGGTCTAAATCTCGGGTTTCTTGTCCTTTCTCTGTCGTTTGTCTTGAAAAGTGATAATGGATAGAATGAGTGACTGAAAAGCGATGACTTAGGAGCCAGTTTACTCACCTACGTGTGACTAACGTGACCAATATCTCATACAATTGAGCTTGGCTATTTGTGTCGTGGGAGAAGCTGCAAAGTCTTGTAAGATGTGGGAGAGGAGGTTTCTTGTGCGCCAAAGGTTACGTTGCCCAAGGGCTGATGATACTAGAAGCTGGAGCGAGCTGCTACCTTTCATGTACCAAGACAAGTGCAAGTGTTCTCTCGATAGTAGAGAATCTTCAAGTGCAATTAATTGGGTAGAAGCTCAATTTTCACCCACACCTAATCCACACTATTCAGTGATTTCTTCTCGTTCCCTTACTTGTTTGTTGTAGGTATATATATATATGTATAATGGGGGTAGGGCTGCATTGTCGTCACATTGAACAATAATAATCACAACATACTTGGTCGATTTCTCGTTGTGACTCCCCCCACACTTTTTGTTTGCTACATCAAGCAGCTAAGGTAGTTTGGTGAACGGCATGTGGCCATGCCCCATCTCCATCTCCATCGTGCTGTGCTTGATTGCTGCTCCGTTGCTCAAGTGGGCTGTGTGCTTGCTTGTGTTGATGCTTGAGCAACACCGCAACCAATTGATGGTGTGTGTGTGTGTGTGTGTGTGTGTGTGTCGTGAACAAACTGGTTAGACGCAGATGCTGAAGTACATGTTACCCTCCGTTTGGCGTGTGACAGACCGTATGGTGGACCGACCCAGACATGGAATAGACTTTGAGTTAGAAGGAACCAGAACTGTCAGACGAGAAAAAACAGGTTGAGAGTCATTTATTCACCATGGTGAGCTAGCTTGTGCCATTGTGGACCCGCCGGTTAAGCCTATCTGTTTATATAGGGTAGGTATACAACTACCTTAATCTGTCCGCGGCACATTGTGTGATGTACCGAAGGCTTATTCCACAGCATGACTCTCAAACGTGGGACGACACTGCTGAAGGCGCCGCCCGTGGCACTCGATTCCCCTGCAAGAAATGTTATATGTAAAAACTCGGCTCAAGTGGAAGAAGACGCCATCTCATATATCCCGAACCGAAATATTGTGCCACCATGTCCCTGGAGGCGCTTTCATAGCAACCGGTTCCCCTTCTGTTTGGTAAAGGCAAATGAATACATGGGCGGTCAGCCGTTCAGACACCAGTCTGAAGCTGACATCATTTGGCCTTCGCTTCAACATACTTCTGGAGGGTAGCCTTTTGCAGCTCTCTCTGCTCGTTGATAATCTCCCACAACTCTTCGTTTTGCTTCCTTAGCTCCGGGTCGCTCACTGCCTCCGCAGCGGGTTGCTGGAGGGCGGCTATTGCGCTTTCGAGAACATCCTGCGGGAAGCCTGTCGAGTTTAATAATGTGTCGAACCTTGTTTGAGAGGCTGAAGGTGAGTCAAACTGGGTGGTAAAAGTGTATGTCCTCTCCGCCTGCGAAGGCTTTGTAATGGTCATGGGTTTTGTGGCCCGTTCTGTCGGGAACGGTGAGACAAAGACAATATTGGAGACGGCAGCATTGAGATTTGCCAGCTCAACAGGCGTCTTGTTGTCGACAACATCCCATTTCAATATCTGGCCCTTGGCGTGCCCAGTGACGAGCGTTGTCCCGTCATAACTCATGCTCAGACACGACGCTGGCCCAACATCTGGCTGGGTGGCACCAAAGGGCGAGGTAATCTGGACGACTGTTGAAGCGTCTTCAGCCTGCGGGCCCAAGAGAGGCTTCTCGGCAAAGAGCTCCGCAAGGTAAAGAGATCCATCTTCAGACGCAACGCAGATAGCCCTGGAGGACGGGTCTAAAGAGAGGCAGAGAGGGAAGCTGGGGAAGATCAGGGTCCGCAAGACATCACCAGTCTGGTAGTTCCAGATGATGCAAGACTTGTCCTTGCTCGCCGACACACAGAAATTTGTGTCGAGGCTGACACTGGGGCTGACGGACAGAGCCGTGATGGCCGCCCTGTGGTTTGAAAGACTCCGCTCTGGCTCATGCTCAACGGTAGAGTCAAGCTCGAGCAACTGAGGGAGCGACCACACCTGGATGTTGGAATCATCCGAGCCCGTGAGGACGTGATAGGGGGTGGCCACGACGCAGGATACTGCCTGGACGTGACGTGGGGGAGTCGACACTAGTCGCCCAGTACATGTCTGTGGTGGCAAAGATCAGCAGGGGGGCAGACACACTTTGATACACACAGTGCAAAAACTCGGGTAAAAAACTTACCTCCCACAACATCAGCCGCCCTTCAGCAGTGCCTATAATGAGGACATCGCCGGCCAGAGTCAGGCATCGAATCCTCTCTGGGAAAGCGACAAAGGCCTCCTGGTTGCCACGGACTCTGGAATAGACGTGAACATATGCCTTTTCATGTTGGCCAGCAAAGACGTGTGTCTCACTAACAGCAAGGCAGTTTACTGGAACCGAACTCTTCTTGAAGGTGGATTTGACCGTGTAGGTCGGGCTGAGCGCGTGGCAATAGATCCCCACGTCCTTGGCTATGGCCGTATTAGAGCTTAGGGGCGGGCCGCATATGGCCGAGACAAACTCCTCTGAAAGCATTTTGGTTTTTGGGTGCTTCACACGGCGTTTTGGGACACACGAGGGAGGTGGAAGTTTGACGATGGGGGTCTCTCAAGCGGGCTGGTGATGAACGGGCCAACCACGAGGAAACGAACAACAACCACGCTGTTTCCCCCCCCCTCTCCCTTTCTTTCTCTGCCTGAATCTGATTATGGCTGCTCTTGAGAGTGAAAGCTCTGAACGGGAAGCCGCTAAGCCCGATATCGGGCAAGAGAAGCGTGCCTTGTTGAGTTCGGATTCCGGCCGGTGTATAAGTGAGTGTACGTACACTAGCGCGAGGCGTATGTATAGGTTTTCAGTTTTCCAGGCCTGTTTTCGCGTGACAGACTGACAGACGACTGACAGTCTGGTTTGCTGCGCGCGAGCACGCCAAGTCAAGACACGACAAGACAACAGACAACACTGGCTGGCTGAAAGAGACCAAGTGCCCAGGCTGCGCGTTTTCCAAATTGGGGATGGGCGAGTGTCGATCCGCTGTAGGGACTCGGAAGGGATTCAGAACGACGCACCAAATGTGTAACGTGCTGCATCAACTTGTAACGGTCGTGAGATTGAAAATTTTACGGGCTTTTTTTGGAGAGCGGGAGCACTACCAAACGCACTGACCTCCCACTGGACGCTAGAGCCGAGCACACCGGGCCGGTGGGGCAGGGTGCAGCGCTCGCCCCAATGAGGACGCACCTCGGGCTCAGCCGCAACAATGGCCCACGGCAGGACTGGTCTCCCAAGTCTCCAGAACGCACGCCGCCTTCCCTTTCCCCCCTCTTGCCCCTCAAGAGCCAGAAAGCGCTAGTGCCACGGGCTGCATCCAACCTGCATTCAAACTGCATTCAACTTCCAGGTTGCATTCGAATGTAGGTCAGGTAAGGTATGTAGGCAGGCAGCTGCTAGTCTAGCGGTTGACTCGGGTCGATTGTTGGTGACATGCGCTTCGCCAGATGGATACCGCGCATTGGATGATGGCCGGAGCCTTCCTTCCCCCTCTGCCATCCATTGGCAACTTTCTTGTTGCTTCCACTGCAACACGCGATGATCATTTCCCAATTGTCCATCTCCTGCTTCTTGACCCCCTCCACTCCTCCCCACTCCAGAGACAAACAACCCGGGACGCGAGTCGTCCCCCCCTCGACGTATAGAACTAATGTCCAGCTCGGGCGAGTGACGTCTTGGCGCATGCAATAAGAAAACAGAAAACGCCGGTTATCGCATCATCCAGCAAATTCACCCACAAAATTACCGGTCATGAAATGGTACTCGCCGGTTTGCTATCCGAGCGGGCAGGACGAGGCTTGCGGGAGCCGCCTCTAATATCCGTTGTTCTATTTTGTTTCGCGGTCTCGGTCTCGGCGGCTTGGATCAGCACACGCAAAGTCTCGATATCAATGGCAGGTTCCAGGAGAGTCAAGGGTCAAGGGGAGTCTGGGAGTGCCTGTGTATCCACCTGCTCGTCGTTCCATTGCTTTCTTGGGCCGTCTTGTCTTGGGTCGAACCCAGACAGAGACGTAAGCTCGGCACAGACAACTTACTCTACTCTAATCTATTCTACATTTCATTTCTGCAGTCACCAGTGGGCCCTAAGTGGCCCCTGCATGTCCGTCCGGACTCTCTCAATCACATACTCGAACTGCTGACCTGGCCAGGTCTCGGGTCAGCAAATGTTGGGTCGAAAATCTCCTCTATCACACACACGGCCTGGGGAGAGAGAGGGTCTCTGGGAAACCTAATCCAGACCCTGCTTGGCACCGTGAGGGTACTTGTCCATCCATGTACATGTACTATAGGGCGTTACATGGCAGTACCCTTCCATCCCTCTCCTCTGCCCGCCAAACTGGCTCCCCACTTGTACAATACAGTACATTGCATGGCCGTGCTAAGTCTGGCCGGCACCTGACGGTCCCTTTTGGTCCCTTCTCAACGGCATCGGGTCGGTATGGGTATGGCGGTGCCAGCGAGTGTAGTAGCCAAGGTAGGTAGGTAGGTAGGTAGGTAGGTAGGTAGGTAGGTAAGTAGGTAAGAGGAGGTGTAGGCAAGCAAGCAGCTGGTGTGTCCACATTCCCACTTGATGTCTCCGTCGTTTTTACCACTTTCTCGGCCCAGTTGCCAGTTTCTTTTTGTCTCTTCTCCTTCGCCTTCGCCTTCTCCTCCGCCTCCTCCTTGTCCTGGGAAGCAAGGGCGCGCCGGCCCCAGCCCATGTCTCATGTGGCCACCCACCCCTCCGTCTTGACAGCATAACAGCGCCAGGATACGGTATCACGGCATACAACTACACCAAGGTAGCTGGAGCTGGACTAAGCTATACCCATGCGCCGCGTTGCTGCTTCCCCCCCCTCGATGAGAGACGACGACTGTATATTTTCCGTCCCATCCCCCTTGTTCCTGGCTGGCACACTGCGGCATGGGAGCTCGTCGACCCGCACCCACCACACACAGCCGCGCTGACCCCCATGACACGCTGCTGCTGCCAGATCCCGGTTTCGACGTTACACTGATCCCGTCTCCCATACCGTCGTGCGAGGCAAGCTCGAGCTCTGACAGGAGCCGCCGTCGGAGAGGATCTGCACAGGGATCTGCCCCACGGCGATCTGTTTTGAGCATGAGAACGCTCTTCCCCTTTACCTTGTCCGCACCCCCCCAGTCCATCTGTCCCGTGCCGGCCGTGCGGTCCATCTTGCCAGCAATGGACGACGATATAGATATGGACTTGGACGCCCGAGAAGAGCCTACTCTCTCCCTGGATTGCAACTTTCCAGAACTCCTTGCGAGAGATCTCGAGGTGTCCGAGGCTGTTTTCCTCTCCAAGTCTATGACAGCCGGATGCCCTTCCCGTGGCCTGGCCGTTGCAAACTCGGATGAACAGCACTACTCTTTGCAAGGACACGGAATTACTCGTTGCCCAACCCCATTTTATCATCTCTCCATGTCCAAGCCTCACTCCCATTCGCCGGCTGCTCCTGCTGCTGCTGGCGGCGAATTCGCTTCATCCATCGACATGCCTCCGCCGCCGCATGACCATGGCCATGACGATGACGACCGTACAACATTTGGGGGTAAATTCTCCGACTCGGAGAGTGAATCTTCTGTGCGAGTCGAGCCACCCATCATCCGAACCCAAGGGCAATCAATGGCAACATCGGCCACGTCAATCTCTGGGCGCTGTCCTTCTTCTTCTCCTTCCCACAGCCCCGTATCGTCATCTTCAACGCCGCCAGTAAAGATGGACTACAGCCCACATGGCAGCCTGCGGGAATCAGCCTGGTACGACTCTGATGGGGACACTCCAGAGCTGGCGACAGCTGTGAGCCTGAACATTACTGGACTCGCTCCCCGCCCGCCGTCGCCCCTGAAATCCAGGGATGTCGATGCCATGAAGATGCCGCCACCACCAAAACGCCCTCTTACCGTCTTCGAAACCAGTACTGCAAGGGCGGCCGCAGTCCGCCACTTTCCGTCCAACAACGCAACTGCCAATGAACGGCGACACTCATCCTCGGGTGAAATGCATGTCAAAGGCCCACGACTTGTCGAGATACAACCGCCGATTGTTGTGCCCAAGAGAAAGTCGTCGTTGAAGCGATCACATCGGCGTGACTTGTCGACTACGTTCGCTGCAAACATGCATGACCCGATGGATAACAACCACGTTTCGACGGCAACCTACGAGGACGAGTCTGACGAGGGCACTCTCTATACGCGATCGTCCAAGGTGCCTTTGCTTGCGACGGCTGGCCTTGATGGCGACTCGCTCTACACGCGATACTCTACAATGCCCTTGTCTGCGACATGTGGTGGTAGGACCATGTTCGACAATCCTAAGCGATACTCGCTCGATATTCCCAGTTGCGACCAACGGGTTCGCTTTTCCCACGTCTGGCCGGATTCTCCGGCGAATGCCATGGATAAGGAAGCCCTCGAGTTCTACAGGCCGTCCCGGCTGAGTGCCTATTCCGACACGCCAGCGCTCAATCCAAAGACCTCGGCCGGCAAAATCAGCAGTTGGTTCGGTTCAAATATCCCCATGCTGTCTTCTCGCAATTCCCGTGTTTTTACCAACACTACTAGTCTGGGGATTCCGCTTCCACCAGAGATGTTTGAAACACTCCGAGTTTCTGTGTCGTGTTTTCCGGAAACCATGCTTCTCTCGTCGAGCCTGTCGATCGAGACGATTCGGACATATTCCAGGAAAGTCAAACACGCCGCGCATTCAACAAACAACATGAACGAAGATGGCATGTCTGTGTTCTCTTTCTCTGCCAGCAGCTTCAAATCGATCAAAGGCTGGAAGATCTCCAGCTTTTTCCCCAAACTCCGACGCATTGGGAGGTATTGTCACCATTGTTGCACAAAATCGGGAAATACCAACTTCCGAGCCGCCGCCGCCGGGGCTCCTGTTGAGCCAAACTGGGCTCCGATCAAGGAAATCTTCCTGACCGGCTCTGACTACCTGTGCGACGCGCTGTATGCGCACCTTGTCGCTTACAATTACATGAGCGCGCTGTGTTTGCTCCATCCAATTCCATCGACGATCAGCGCCCCAGTCGATGAAAAGGGCCAGCCGATTCCTCATAAGGCGGCGAGCCTGTTGGGGCTGGTAGACATGGCGGATGAAAAGGCTCAACAAAACAGCCACAGAGGACTGACCTCGAGGCCGAGATTCAGACGGGCTAAGATCTGGCGGCTGATGGGAGGCACAAGTGCTCCAGACAATAACAACAACGACAACAACGACAACAACAACGATAAGAGCGACAAGTTTTCGATCAAGCCGTGCGGTGATAACAGCGGCCACGGTGGC
The DNA here is from genome assembly GCA_027569635.1 of Lasiosphaeriaceae sp. G1095. Taxonomy (NCBI): domain Eukaryota; kingdom Fungi; phylum Ascomycota; class Sordariomycetes; order Sordariales; family Lasiosphaeriaceae; species Lasiosphaeriaceae sp. G1095. The sequence goes on along the minus strand of JAPDFK010000437.1, from coordinate 23,714 downwards.
ATTGATCCAGCGGCAATTCACAACCTACAAATCAGGCTGGAACGGTGCATCATGTTGCTGATCACTACGCTGAAGCTGACAGAAAAGACGAACACAGGCGATCCCACCAGGCTCCTCAATTCAACAGACCCGGAGATGGTCGACCCGCTGCTGATGCGCTCTCTCTGCGAGGTGGTGCGCAGCGCCGAGAAGACGGTAATGGAGTATTAAGAGGTGTGTGTGTGTGTGTGTGTGTGTGTGTGTCACACACGAAGGAGAGACACGACAGGAGGTGATGGTGGGTACAGTGTGTACTCCTTACGCGCTACCCCTCCTCCGTCAAACACGATTGAGATGGAGCCAGAGGGGGAAAAAAGACCTTGCGAGCGGCTGTATGTTATTGGAGGGAGTGGGCGACTATGGTGGATTTCTGGCGATCAACTATTTGCCCCTTCCTGGATGAAGTTTATTCCTGCTTATTGCTTCTTGCCCTTTTCGTTTTGCCCTTTTTCAGTTTGCCCATCCCTACTCCTTTTTGAGTTTCTAATCAACTACCCATCCCCTTAGACAAAAAAAAAACTACCCCTTTCCTTCCTCGAGACGTTATGCATGGATTAGCAGGATGATGGCGGGCGGCGGGGGCTGGGAATATTTACACTTTTAGACGGGTGATGTTGTGGGTGACACATTGCCAGGAATTAAAATTTCTGCGTGCATGCGAGATGCTTATGAAGAAGATAGCAGGCAGCAGCATCAGACATACTTTACTTTATTTAGACAATTTATTTTTCTCATATTAGGATTGTTTTAACTCGTTGCTTTTATACTCTGGTGCCGTGACATGGTGTTGGTTCCCCAAACTGTCGTTCACCGCTCACCGTAGTCAGCTGTGAGTTGGCTCTTTGTGGTTACGGTGGGTTGGGGGAGGAGAGTGGGAGGGGTCTGTTCTGCCGGGCCGCCCCGCGTTTTGATTGTTTGATTGGGGGCGCGGGCAACAAGGGGCGATCTCACTCACTCCACCATCCCCCATCCTTATTATCTTCCTCCTCCACTTTTAACCTCCGGACTCGTTCGGAGCCAAGGCCAGACTCCCTGATCCATGCTCCCGGGTCCGTTCCCGACACTGGTGCCCCATTTGCTAAAAGCGACTCGACCCTCCGAGAGCACTCGGGGCGGCTTTTGGGGTTCATTGATCAAGTTGGTTTGGGAAAGCTGGTAACACACTTGTTCTAGAACTAAAACAGTCGGTCAGTGCTTTATCTGATTCGACGACACTCAGGTCCCGACCACTGCTGACTCCCGCGTTTTGTTTGACCAACAGCCCCACGCCAGGTACACAGACCCGCCTACCTTGCCTGGGTGATTCCTTCTCGATTCCTTCTGATTGATTACTTCCTTGGCCTTATCTTGATCCGTTTAATCAGCTGAGACCCCGAGTCGGCGATTGCGCTTTCCTCCTGGTTCTCGGTTGCTCTCTTTCTGGCAAAACGCTGCAGTAGCGGCCCGTCCGTGGCCCAACCACCACCACCTGCACTTACCTGCACTTACTTGGACGCCCACTTCCCATTTACCAGGTTCCCACCTTCCCCCATTCCGCGGACAAACTATGGAGAGTGGTAGTAGCGGCCAAGCCGCTCCTCAGGTGGCTCCTCCTCCTCCCCGACCCCGCATAACCAACGCCTGCGAAGCTTGCAGGGCTGCCAAAGTAAAGTGTCAGGCAGGTAACCAGTTGGGAATCTGCAAGAGGTGGGTTCCGTGTCCGCTTTGCCCCCCTCTCCCCCCTTTTTTTAGTATTCTATTGGGGGGGGGAGGTTTTTTTTTTAATAAATCCGGCTACCCCCCCTTTATCCCGGTTGGCTGCTGATACTGTGGATGAACGTACATATAGATGCGCCGACTCGAAGAGAGAATGTATCTTCAAGACTGGCCCGCGTACAAGACGGCCAAGACAGTCACGCCAGTAAGCAGCCACTAAAGTGATAACTACTGCTTGACCCCCCCCCCCCCCGACCCCCGAGACCATCCAACCACCCATCTCCATCTCGTTCACCTTCACTGCTCTTCTACTCAATAGTAGTAGAATGCTGAACTGAAATAAAATAGAACCAACGCCGCCGCCTCTGCCTCAACGCCATCACCCAGACTCCCGCTGCCCAACCCCGGGCCCTCCAAGACTTTCACCATCGACATCCCCATGGCCGTCGACGCGGATGTGGCAGACAGCCTGCACGACCTGCGAATCAGCCACGAGGGGTTCATCGGCACCCTCGTCCCTGAGATATCGTCGGGAGATGACGACGACGAGTACTTTGACTATGACTACGACTACGATATGGACAACCGCCAGGATCATGGGGGGTTGCCATCCGGCAGCGGGTCCGTCGTCTCGTCACACGCCTCGTCTTTACCGGTGGGCGCATCCGCGCTCTCTACTCCGCCTAGCTCCTCCGCCGCCGTCCTGAATAGAATACCAACAACAACAACGACGACGACGACCTCCTCCAAAACTCGCACCGTCGCGAGCTTTGGACTCCAGCCCCAGTTTAACCTGGATTCAGCGGCGGGGCTCCTCGCTACGTTTAGGGATATGATGCTGGAGCATTTCCCGTGCGTGGTCATTGAGAAGAATGCGACGGTGGCGTCGATGGCCAAGGAGAGGCCGTTTGTCCTGCTTGCGGTGCTGGCGGCGGCGAGCAGTTCGAGGACTTTGCAGGGGCATAGTCTTTATGTGAGTTTTCATTTTTTCTTCTCTTTTCCATATGACCGACTACGTTGGTTGGCTGGCTGGTGGATGTGCGTGTGCTAATTCTTCTTTGTGGGATGTAATTTAGGATGAAGAGTTTAGGAAGATTCTTGGGCTCAAATTCGTGGCCAGTGGAGAGAGGAGTGTCGAGCTGTTGCAGGGCTTGGCGGTTTATATTGCCTGGTGAGTTTTGTTCTGATTCCCTCCCCTTTTCTCGCTTTCTTTTTTTCTTTTTTCTGTCCTTTTCATGTGTCTGCTTTCGTGGACGTCTGCTATGATTTTTTTTCATGTGTGTGTGTTCGTGTCAATGTATGTAGCCAGCTTTCAGGGTGCGGTATACTGCGATGAAGTTGGAACCCATAACAGGGGTATCGGTGTTTTGTCAACAATTACGATATTATTAGGAAAGGGGGGACGGTGAGATATTACCGTTATACCGAGCAAACCCCAATTTAATAATTGTATTATTTTACAATTCTTTACTTTTTTGTATCTTTTTTTCTTTTCCTTTTTTTCGCTTTTTTCTTTTTTTATCTCTCTTTTTTCTTTCTTTTCTTTTTTTTTTTCTTTCTACTTGTTCTTCTATACCATCTTTCGGGTCATCCAAGATTATCAATCACTAACCTCAGGCTGTCATGCCAAGGTACCCGTTTCATCTCAGACCAAAGAACAAGCAGGCTTTCCAATATATCCGCATGGCTGTAGACATCGTCAGCGATCTTGAGCTGGAACAAGATCCAGGCACGGACGACCCGAGCGCACCCCCAACTCCCGAAAGACTGGACGAGATTAGGATATATCTGGCGGCTTACTTCCTAGGATCAAGGTATATCTGCTCCCCCGTTCAGTCCAGCTCTGCCAACGACAGAAGTTTCCTATTCTTATTCTGAGCCTAGCTTCGGTTGTACTCGAATCTAATGGCCTTCTTGTCTTCACTCTAGCTATGCGTCATCGTGGAACCGTACCCCTTATTTGCAATACTCGAGTTATACTGCGAAATGTTGCGACATGCTCGAAGCACACGGCCGGCTCAGGGGGGACAGTATCCTCGCCTGGCAGGTTCGCCTCCAGCGCATCATGGAGGAAACAAACGAACTGCGGAGAACCAGGAGAGGCCAATCCCAGAACGAGTACCAGATTGGCATAATGCTAAAAGGGATGGAGACTCAATTGAGAGAGTGGGAGGCGAGAATGTCTCCAGAGGTGGCTACTGCACGTAAGCGATATTTCACTTGCCCCTTCCCACACCCCTTTGCTCCGCCGGGTAGCTAACAACAAGACGTCGGGAATAGCATCCATTCGTAGCTCTGTCCACTTCGCTCGCATATTTCTCTCAGGCGCGCCACTGCTCAAGCTCCCCTCGTCCAAGATCTCTCCGTCCCTGGACACCTCGTCCACGTTTCGCGCTGACCCCCAGCGACTTGCTTCAGTCATCCCAGCTCTACACGCCGCTTACGATTACTACTTAACCCTGTCGGCTGTCGAAATCAATGCATTCTCAGGGGTTCTTTGGGGGAATCTCATATTGACCATCATCCTGGGATTCCGCATGTCATTCCCAGTCGCCGTATGCCCGGAATGGGATGACCGCGCTGCCCGCCAACTCGTCCGTTTCGGCGAGTACATCGACCGGCTCATCCGTTTAGGGGAAGCCAAGGATGGCGGCAGCAGCACCGAGGTTGACCTGACGCCCGCAACGAGCAGCGGCCAACCAAAGACCACAGACGTCCTGAGTGCCAGTAAAGTGGTGTTCAGTGTGGTACGCAGAAAGTACCTCAAGCGCGTCGCCAAAATAGAAGCTCCTCTCTTGGCTCGGGCGACGGTAGAAGAGGCGGTGCTCCCCCCTCGCCTGATGACCGCGCCACAGCACAAGACGTTTGCTGCGGCCCATCCCGATCTGGCCGACATGTCTGCCGCCCTGGCTGCGGCGCAGGTGGACTCCACCATGGCAGGCTGCCCGATGATGGACGGCAGCCTCGAGACGTACTACCCGTACTGGGACGAGACGTTTACAAACCAGCTGACCGCCGCCAATACTGCTGCCCAGACCAGTAATACCGCTACGGCCGTACAAGGTGGAGGTCAAGGCGGTGGCGTTGTTGTTCCCGACAGTGGTGAGCAGCAGACGACGACGACGATAACCGAGTACAATGATCTCTGGGCCGCCATGACTATGAGTTGGGCCCAACCTGATATCAGCTTTGACGAGTTATGATCATCATATTTCACATGCTTTGTGGTGTAAAATTTGGGGGCTTGGGCTACACAAAGTGTAGGCATGCAGCCTTTGTATAACGTGAACTGTCTCGGACAAGAGCAGGTGACGAACGAGTGAGTTTACGGTTTGGGGGCGAAGGGAAGGGAGGGATATGAAAGGGAAAAAAGCCTTTGTATGTCCAATGCTCATGTATGTTGTAAACTCTGATCATGACTGATGATCTCATGACATGATATATATATGGATAGTCGAGTAACTCTGAATGTCATTTGTGAGTTTTGGAGTATCACGGTTTAGGTATACACAAGGTCTTGACATGAAGGATACCTGACACAGTGGTGGATACACACACACACATACACACACACACATGGCCAAGGAACTTTAAAAAATAGCAAGCAAGCATGATAAAGGTAGGTACCTAGGTAAGGTAGATGGGGAAACAGAGCTCAACTCAAATCACTCGCTCCACTTGATCGCTTTTATATATATATATCTACGATTCATGATTTGGATGTTCGTTTTGGTAGGTATGCTTGTGATCTATCTGTCTGTGGAACACTGTTTGCGAAACTGTGTTTACGTAGTGATTATCACTTCTTTGCTTGTATTTGTGTTACTATCATGTTTTGCTTCCCTTCCCTTGGCAATGACTCAAGGTAGGTAACCTACCTCCTTTGAACCTGACAGTGGACTGACTGATTGGTATTATCATTAATTACCTAGGCAGCAGGTAGATTTTCTTTTCGTTTAAATTATTTTTATCTGGCATGTTGCTTTTTTCTTGTCTTTCTTTCTGTGATATACTTTGAACTCAATCGTGGACTGACTGATAATGGTCATTATTATTACATAGGTAGGTACGTACCTAGGTAGGTGAATTTGGTTTACTCTATGCTCTTTTTTCTGCAATGCGTGCCGAAGTTATTTTGAAGGAGTGGAACGGTTCATTGCTTGTCACCTCGAAAACAAGCAACGAGATGGTCTTCGTATCGACATGCCTTTGTTGCTTTTGTTTCTATCTTCCTTTCTATTTTCTTTCTTTTTTCTTGCAACGACCCAAAAACGAAACTTGAAGGTGCTCTACTTTGATGGAGTAGAAGTAGTCCTTGTCTGTAAGAGGCAGAAATGGCGACAAACGTGGCAGCTGATAGCTATCGACTTCCTTCCGTGCTTGAGCTTCGTTTCTATCTTTTTTCTTTTGGCAAATTTGGAGACGCGGAAGAAGAGATAATGACGAAAAAAAATTATTTGATACTTGTCCATCTCGAGTTCCTTGTTTTATTTTTTAATATTTAATATTTAATTTTTAATTTTGGACGGCTGTCAGAAGGTTAAGGCAAGGCAAGGTACTTTCGCGCTCACTATGGGGCAGGCAGGAATGACGAAGAAAATGCGATCGATATCCAAGGTATCTTTGATGTTCCATTTCTGCATTGACTGCCAGAAAGCAATCCGGGTACCTACTTTGCGGTAAGTACCTAGTTCGCAGTGTGTACCTAGGTAAAAGAAAAACACAGGCTACAAAAACTGCAGCTGATATTCCCCGTGACATTAGGTACTCTATTTTTTTTAAGTCACTGTCATCAATTGCTATTCCGAACAAGGTCACGTCCAAGGTCACGGACAAGACAAGAGGTAGAGTAGGCTACATACCGCACAATTGGCTTCTAGCACGAGCAGACGAGACAAGATCGGCAACAGACAATGAACAGCACACCTTAGCCGCGCGTTCTTGTCTCTCCCAGTGCCCCACACCTTGAACATGTTGTTCACTTTTCTGCCCTCCTATCTCGCCGCAAGGTAATTGGGTAGCTTTCGAGTAACCAGGGATTATTATCATTTCGAAACAAGCCAGCACATCACGCATGCACGGGTCGCTCTCCATACGTATACGTATACAACCTACATGCGATTGTGTGATTTGGACGTGAGATCCATTGTTTAATTGCCCACTCACTGCCGCTGTCCGGGTGGCGCTCCGTGCCCCTTTCAACCACCCAATGCATAGCCCTGTAAGTGTACAAAAAAAAAAAACGGATCTGCAGTTTTGGCTTGATAAGGCACAGTAAAAGAGCCGCAGAGAGGCATGTGATTCGAGACTCACGCAGGTCATCAGGTGGCCGGTGCCATTGCCTGCGTCCCGGGATCGACGTTGGTTGGGCGCCGATAGGGACATGGCGGGGACAGGTAAGGAAGAAAGCATTGGGCAGCAACCCCCCCCCCCCGGGTCGACGATCAACACAGCAAAGGACGAGGGACTTCTGGTCTCGTTGATAATATTGCATGGGAGTTCGACAGACCGCTGCTGTCCGAGTGTTCGGTCCAAAGGCCCCGCCGTGAGCAGAAAAAGAAAAGAGAAAGGAAAGGAAAAGAGAACTGGCTGAGCGAGTCCCCCGGGATTGGTCCCAAAAGCGCAGTCTCGCTGGCCAATGCAATGGGCAAAGTTGAGGGCCCTCGTGCCCTTACCCCCCCGTCCGCCCCCTGGCCGTAAGAAGATCAACGAGACAAGGATCCGGCAGGGGAAGGGAGGAGGCGAAGGGCCAAGGCCGCCAAGCAGTCTGGCCTCCGGCTTCCCATTCGGGACTTGGGGGATCCAGAGTCGTTTTTCAACTAACTTACGGCCGTTTTGAGGAGAGCCGAGGGGAACAGTACCCGGCAAGTGCCATCTCATCGACCGCAAACTCGAAGTCAACAGCTTCTTTTCGTGCGCATATCATGCTTAGAGGCAATGATGCTTCAGGATATTACGAGGAGCATGATCTGCGGCAATTGGATCAACGAAAAACACTGTCCAGAGACCCGTCCACTGGTGTGGTCTGGCAGATCAATCGGGTCTGTCAGCCTTGCTGCAAGTGTGGTAGGGAGTGGTAGGGCTGCCGGCAGGCCGGCCGGAACAACTTTAGTGAGAATGCGACGGAATGTCCTCCGTACTGCGTACATACCAGGTCTCATCGAGAAACGACGCCATTCGAGGTGTGGCATTGCTCGCTCGCTTTCTCAGGGGTTGTCGACTCCAAGGATTCGAACGGCTATGCAGGTTGCCACAAGCCGGAGACCACTAGAAAATAACGCGCTTGTCAGAGTTGGTGGCCACCAAGGAATTGCTGTGATAAGTTGGGGGTCGACGCAGAAAGGTGGGTTTTGGCTCGCTCGTCGCTCGCCGAGGGGTCGCTGGTTTGAAGCGGAGCGAGCCAGGCTAGCGCAGTGCTCCCCTCCCCATCTCACCTCTTTGTGTACGTGACAAAGAGGGATTTCAGGCGGGCGATGGCTTCTTGTCATGCGATCGTCACCCTCGTGAAGTCTTGACTGTCTTTCCCTGTATCCAGACCGCGTGATCCAGAGCGGATGGTCTCGGCTGGAATACACCAGAGACACAATTTGAAAGCCCGTGTCAGGCCTAGCACAGTCATGCCAAGCACAACCTTGCCGGAATGCGAGGGAGCGAGCCTCAGTCAGCCATTCCGCCCTGCCCTGCAGCTGTCGTTGGATGCGGGGAACAGAGAGCTCAACCCCGCCAACCCGCTCTGTTGAGAGAGAGGCTGGCTTGGCTGGGCATGTGGTTATGTAATATTTACGAATGTTGAATGAAGAGAGAGCCATCACCTCGTCGAGATCTTCATTAGCAAGATCTCGGTTACCGTCAGATGCTGGTGGGCGAATCTCCCCGGCTGTCTCCATTGAGACTGACTAAGTTTCTTGGGCGATTTAGAAACTGGTCTCAAAAGACATTTTCCTGTCGATTTTCCATGTTTCAGCTCATCGGACTGGTCGATCATTTTCGTCTAATCTCCCTGGCATGAAGTAAGTCTCTAGAACGGGGGGATTGGGATAGGTGGCTTCACGTGTCGCTGTCCGCCCATCATATCTTAGCATAGATGCAGTCTTCTCTGATCGCCATCGGGTCCGAAACTGCTACATTGCGTGGAAGTAGAGCGCCGAGTCGAGTATTGTGTATGTGGTAGACTGGCAAGACTGGTTCAAGAGACCGGGGTTGGCCGGTAGAGGCTGCATTGGAGTGGGTGTGTGGACGGCAGCAATCGGCCAACCCAACCCTTCGAGGTGTCCCCATCGGGATGGGGCATTTCCAAATGGTTCTCTTCTCACCACTCTAGGTTACAATCGTTCCATCAGCCAACAGGCTTCTGTGCCGGACGGTGGGTGGGTAGCACGGCTGGCGGCGGAGCTCCTCCATGCCACCATCACTTCGTCGACAAGACGTGGAGGTCCCTGAAGCCTGAGCAGACCGGCCCGTGCATTGCCATCGAGAAAGAGAATGCCATCGTAAAGTTGGTGTTCACGAGCTTCAAGTGAGCGCCAAACACAGCCTGGCTAGCCACCTCGGGCAATCCAAAAGAGCTGCCATTTGAAGCACGCATGTCTCGCTGTGCGACAGTCAGTTTTTATCCTAGCATGGTGCTCAGCGAAGGTCAAGCTTACTCCGTCTTGTTTCAGGGCGCTGCGTCCAGAAAGCCAACCCCCCTGACTGTAACTGAACTGCCAAAATGTTCCCACCTAATCAGGTGACCCAATCAAGCATGCCCAGCTTTGCCAGCGCAAAGCGCGCCATCCTGGTCGACGCACATTGGATGCAACCCTCCCGTCTCGAGGGGGCTTCAACTTAATGAATGTTGAGAACAAACGGCAGACGACAAGCGTTCCAGAAACGGAATGTTTGTGTGTGAATTCGGAGCAAACGCGTCCCAAGGTTTCCTCACTAGAGGGTTTGGTCGTATAGAAAGATATTCCCGGATACTACTCTAGGACCAGAGTTTGACGCGTTTCAATATCGCCGACGATTCGTGCCTCGCGACTTGGACCCAGCATGATACGCTTTATGGTCAGCTTTGACCATCAAACCTTGCGCTTGTCTGGCAATTCAACACGTTGCAAGCCGTGTGAGACGCCTAGCGTCTAGCTTCCCCACCAAAGACATCGATAAGGAAATGCTGGCAGGAAGGCAATCCGGCAATCGTGTCCCCCAGCACTCAACCGTGGTAGTTTTTGGCGAGTCGCATTTGGCGAGGGGTAGCATTTGGCGGGGCATACTTACATTCTCTAGACCATGTGAGAATTGCATCATGGTCAGTTGGAATGGAAGAGGCGGCGCTACCTACTGGGGTTTAGCCAACACCAAACAAACGGCGACGTCAGCGATGTCCAGCATGCCCCATCGATAAGAAAGAAAGAACAATGGATGGTCATTCTTGGGGTTCAACGGTTGTGTAGCGCTCCACAACAGACAGAAGTGATAAACTCCCGCAGCGAATACGTACCAACAACCAGGCCTTCGCTTCCCGTGGCGTATCAGCTCGACGCTGACCTGCAGTACTGGCGTAGGGCGCATCAAGAATCTCTTTTGCCAAGGCAGAGCAGAGGCTACACAGGAAAGTGCAGCACACGCCCATCGGGAAGTTGTGGGTGATTGGAGAAGCCCGAGCAGGACCGCGCGCTAACATCAAGTGGGCGTTAACTGGGATCCTGGGAAGGCGGGCATTGGTGGATTCAAAGGTAGGTAGTTTGGTAGTACAGGTTTGTTCAAGGGTTGGACCTGCCGACCTGCAGTTGGAGTGTGTTTCTTTCATCGACACTCGGAAGGAAGTGGAGCCGTTGATGATTGAAGATGGCAGATGGAAGGCACGAGTGGGCGCCAAAACACCTTCAATGCCCAATGGCCCTGGCCGGGGCCCTGAAAGCGGCCGGCTGGGAAGTATTCTAACGACAAACGCTCAAGCCTGCCTCGGAGGAATCATGGATGGCCCTGCCTCCAGGCCGCTGTCCGCTGCCCGTTGCCCCTCATCCAACAACCCACCACCTCTCATCCATGTCTTGCAGTCAAACGGGTGGTGTCTGTGTGTGTGTGTGCGCCGGTTGCGCAGAGAAGCCTGGTGTCAAACACAGTACCTGCTGCACGCCAACGACCAAGTCACGAAGCAAAGAGGTACCGAGGGAAACATAGCCCGCCCGCCTGCACAAGCTGGAGGGAGGTGGCCTAGAGATCATACTCACCGCGTCTTGGCACCCCCCATCTTGGGGCGACCAGCGCAAACATCACCCCACGCAGCCTGAGAGCGCCCGCAACGGCCATGACTCGCCAACCCCAGCTTCTCCTCTCGCCTCGCGCCAGATTGCAGCCCATTCCCATGTCGGCGGGACTTGGATGTGGGAAAGATGGGAAACTAATAGAGTTGGGGGTCACCATGTGCCTGTCGACGGCATTCTGACAGGGCTTGACGTTCAACGTTGTTGCCGACGTCAAAAAGATGCCACGATCGCCCGGAGAGACTGACGAGCGATCCAAGAAGCCAACAGACGGGCAGCAGCAATCCGTCTGCTGCAGGACAGCCGCGGCACTCTCCAGTCGCCCCCCTCGTCTCCATTTCATCGTGTCGAAGGGCAACGAGTTATCAGCCCGCAGCTAATCAACTCATTCATGGAAATGCACCCCCCCCTTTCCTTTGGTTCCCCTCAACAAGTCCTCACCGGTCTTCATATCGAGTCTTCATCGAGCCATCCATCTTCTCTCTCTCCGCACACCTCTAAGTGAAACCACAAGGCACGTCCCTCGGCAGACTTGGTGCCCGTTGTAGATGTTACGTGGGCATCTGAGCCAGTGTTTTTTTTTTTGTGTCCTTAGAGCAAACGCCAACATGTGCCGCTGTCGCCATCTTATCTCGTCCGCCTCCTTCCGTTCCACTCCACGAAAGAGTGGAATCGTGGCGCTTTTCCTGCAGCCTCACTGGCTCCTGCGTTGGATTGTGGAAAGAGGCGCGAGGTGCGAGATGGAGATCGGTCCAGGGTTGGGTGTTTGGGAATCCATCATCCCAGGAGCCCCAGCTCCTCCACTCAGCAAACCAAACTCGCGCTCTCCCCCTGCTGGCCACTCGTGACAAACACGGCTCGGGAGGATATGCCGGGGATTTGACCAATTCTCACTGCTCACCGCTGTCGCCAACCATCTGGTCTCGGCGGGCGCTTGAGACGTTTGGTGTGTGCCGTCTGAGCCTTGACGGCGGTGTCGGCGGACTTTTGACTGAGATCGACAAATGCCATCGACTGCCGCCCCAAGGAGGCACAGGCGACTGTTTGGTAGCTGTTGGGTTCCTTGCGGTTTCGTTCCCACTTTTGCCGCAGAAAGGATATTTTCCTTATCCAGCTTGGCCACTTCTCTATTGCAGCAAAGGAGGGGGTGTGTGCTGTTGACCAAAACCAACACGAACAACCAATCACAGCACAAAGGCAGTTTGTCAACACAAAGAAGTGAAAACGGGCCATGGCTTGGCGGCTGGTGAGGTTCCGTGTCCTACCTGTTTTCTCACTACTAATTACACCCGCACACTACGGGATACAATCCGCCTTCCAAGTAGGTAGCTACTCTGCTCTCGAGAACATTGTGAGGTTATCACACGTAGCCCTGCTAGGAATATGCGCAACATCGCTAGGAGGGGTGAAAGTATGGGGGAACGTCCAAACAGTAGTTCGCACCGAAACCCACCCAGCACTTTCACCGTTAGCGCCCGGTCAAGTCCTTTTAGGTTTGATCCTCCCAGGGCTGCCCCAGCGGATGGAGTGTGGAGAAACACATTCAGCTCAACTATCTCCCGGTCTACGTATGCGTGGTACGGTGGCTTTCAACACGTATGTCTACCTCAACTACTTTGGCGGGCTAAATCTTGGTCATGGAAGAGGAAAGATGCCGACACCATATATCGTGGGAGGGCAAAAAAGGGTGGCACCTCGAAGTCTCACCTGAAAAGGCCGTGCCACCATGAGTCGAACAGAGGTGTGTGTTTCCGCCCCATCGAGCATTCGCCATTCCTGGGTCTTGTCCATTTGAGGTCTAGTGAATCTGGGCTTGAAGCCCACTCACACCTCTGGACCGAGAATCCCTCCAAAAAAAAAAAAAAGCCTCCAAGAGGCACGGCCGTAGTATAAAAGTCTTGTCGAGGAAAAACAGATGTGCCCTTGATTTTGGGGGGTGCGAGTGCGTGTAAGCCCATCAATCACGTACGTACATGTACATTATGCACCTGAGCTTTATACCCGACCTTACTTGCCGTGCACCATTTACTCTACACTACACTACATATAGGCAGGGCAGGGCAGGACTGGACTGGTCTGGCAATGGTCTGGACTCGCCATCACTCCCGTCTCTTCACTCATCTTGCCCCTGTCGCATATGTCCCTCTCTCAACACCTGTTATCTGTTAGGGACGCAAGCCTAGGAAAGTTCAACCCTGAGCTGTGCAGTGGTTGCGGGACAGGGCAAAGCGATGATCACGCGCGGCTGCGTTTGCCTTTGCGGACAACCTCACGCTGTAAAAAGTCAATCCGACTCAGTGAACGGTTCTGAACCTTGTTAGTGCGGCTGGCTTCAAAAATGGGCTTGTATGTACCTGGTGCGCCGCCCGGCTACAGCCAGCGGAGGGGCAAGTCAGGCTTGCCAGGGTGAATCCACAGCGCCCGGGCATTATTCCCGTTTTCTGGAGATAAGGTAACGAATCCACCCACTGTACTGTAGTAAGTTGGACAGATAGAGGAAGAAGTATGTATCCGTATGGCTATGATGTGGACATAATACGTAGTCCAAACCGGAAATGCAAACGCTGCCCGAACCCCCAGACAGCTCCTTCATCACCAAGACTTGAAAGTGTTCGAAAATATTCCATGCTGCCAATGGACACACATGTCGAGGTGGTTCGCTTGCCAGGGCAGTCAGTCTGGGACTGGTCCACCAAACCACAGACCAGGCATCCAGGCATCAAGGCCTCCACACCTCCATCCCCAGGGCACCTCCACATACTACCCGCCGCCCTCCACACCCACCTCCCACTCTCCCACTCTCTCCCAGTGCCCACTGCCCACTGCCCACAAAGAGAAGGCTGTGATTCAAGCCGCCCCGGCCCCGGTCCTTCCCAAACATCCCAGGTTCTCGAGTCTCGTCCTGGCTCGCTCCTTGTCCCAACGTTTGCTCTCTCGTCTCTTCTCGCACCACAAACCAACGTCGACCGTCACACAGACAGCCTCGTGCCCTCTCGCATTGGCCCGTGTGGGAAGGTGCAAGACTCTTGTTCTCTATCGCCCGTAACCAGCCGTAACGCAAATACCACCAGCCTGGATCCCGTCACCTCTCAATCTCAGCTCAGGTGCTGGGCTTCCTCCACTTTCTACTTCTCGCTACGAGCCTGCAGTGCAGAGTGCGGAGTGCAAACCGTCTGCACCCGTCACAGTCGGTACTTGGTGCTTGGGTCGGGGCGCAAGCACTTCCAGCGGTACCGTACGCTGCCTACTGTGCATGGGCAAGAGCTCGCTAGGCCCAACGGCACACCACTTGGGGTGTATAACTTGAACCTGGGAAGCTTCCCATTGATGGAGTGCTGGGCCGTCGCTCACTCTCCAAATCCCACTCTATTACTTTGCGACAGCTCCAGCTCCTATCCAGCTCGACCACCTACCTGCACAAAGGCCCCCCCCATCCCACACCAAAGTCGTTCTCCAACCCCCAACTTTTTTTCCCCCAGTCATAATCTTGTTGTGCTCCTGTAACCCGTACCTGCGCAGCATTCCTCTACCCGCTACGTCGTCATCACGGTTTTTTTCCGTGGCCTGGATTTCCTGTCGCGTCCCAGCCAAGCGAAGCGAAGCTGCCCGCGGCCCTTCGTTCACCACCACCTCCTGGGCACTTCTGGATTCTCGCGACTCGCGTGCCCTTTTTTCTCGCCCACTTTTCGTCGTCCTGGCCTTGACTGCCCACCTAGGTGACCAGATAGAGCCTCCCTTCTCCACCACCAACCACCACTTGTCGACTAAAGATAGTCGTCGCCACATCCACAGCTGCAGCAGCGCGCCTTTCGTCCCGGTCGCTGCTCGTCGAGCCATTCACTCTCTTTCGATCAGCGCGATCATCGCCCCTGGCCCACGTCTCCATCTCCATTACAGGGTCAGCGTTGCATGCACCGCGGAGAGGCATGAACGGGGACCACAACCCACCAGCTGGCGCATCCTCTGGCGCAACCGCGTCCAACTCGTTCCTCTCGCTGTCGTCGTCGTCGAATCGCGCGAGCCCTTTCACCCCAGTTACCGGGGCAATGGCTGCACCCGCCTTTCTGCCAATGCAGACGCAGTCCTTTAGAATGCCTGCCACGTCGCAAGCAGCCTACTCGCTCTCCATCGCGTCAGCCAATTCGTACGAGCGCGATGCGACGAAGCCTCTACATAATCCATATCCCGCGACACCTTCCGCCCTGTCGGCCGCCCTGATCCGATTTCTGCCTCTCAACACGTCTGAGGAGTCAATTCGTCTGATGGTGGTCTTCTCCAAGGACTTGTCCACCGTCGAGCTCTTGCCAGCGGACCAATCCGATCCGGGTTTCCGATCCGCCTTCCTCAAGTTCAGGACCTTGACCGGCGCGCAAGAAGTCAAGAACATGCTCGATGGGAAGTCCAACATCTCCAATGACGCCGAGATGAACGTTGAAGTCGTTAACTACGGCTCCACGTCCATGGGGAAGCGATATACAATCGACACCGCTTCCGCAGCTGGTGCTTCGACGGCCGCCTCTTCTGCAACCTCCTCAGCAAACTCGTCGAGGCAGGCTTCGCGGTTCAACGGACCGTTCCAATCGCTCGAAAGGATCTCGCCCCCGCTGAATAATGGCGTCTATAGCTCTTCAGACTTGACCAGTTCTGAGCCGAGCGCCATGTACCACAATTTGTTCTCGCCCCAGTCTCCTATCGGCAATCACCTCGATCGCACTCGAGTCTCGGGCAAGTCGATAATCAACGAGGGTGACGACGAAGAAACCGGAGAGCTGCTGAAGGACCCCGTTGGTTTTGCCGAGAACGGACCCCAGCGACGACAGACAGTGCCTCATATTTCTCTATCGCGTATGCAAAGCCTTTCGCTCAACACGACTCCGACAACGGCAGCTGCTCCAATGTCCCATTATGGCCATCCTGGGATGGCAGGCCTCGCTCACTCTAGTACCATGTCGCCAACCGTCATAGGTAATGGTAATACATCAACCATGGGTTTCAGCCAACCGCAGCAATCGTCGTACCGGGGGGGCCACAATAACTTCCCCCCTGCCAATCCAGCAGATCAGAACCCGCCTTGCAATACCCTTTATGTCGGTAATCTTCCCATCGATACATCAGAAGAGGAACTCAAAGCCATGTTCTCGAAGCAGCGGGGCTACAAGAGACTCTGCTTCCGGACGAAGCAGAACGGTCCCATGTGTTTTGTCGAGTTCGAGGATATCTCGTTTGCCACCAAGGCGCTGAATGATCTCTACGGACAGCCCCTTCACAACAGCGTCAAAGGTGGCATTCGCCTGAGTTTCTCCAAGAACCCGCTTGGCGTGCGTTCAGGTCAGGCCCCCGGTCAAAGTACCTCCAGCCCCATGACCGTCCTGAATGGAGTCCATTCTGGGTCAAACAACGGATTCACCACCGCCAGTGGTCCTCCCCCGGGACTATCTGCGCCTCCTGGTCTTGGCATGAACCGCTCGGGATACTCGGCATCGCCGAGCCTGGCGACTGGCGGCAGTAACCCATACGGCTCCCCCGCCTTTTCGACCTCGTCTAGCAATCCTTGGGGTCCTAGCTATAATACGCACACGGCCATGGTGGCGGGCACTTCCTCGGGTTTCCCACCCCATATGATGGGCAGATGAGCTTCGCAAGGGCCCGGGGAGGTGATATGGATCTGCCGCTAACCATAGGGTGTCGACAGTTCGTTTTTGGCGCGTCTCTTTTTTATTCATCAACGTGGCTGGGCTTTTGACGACATTTCTGGTTAGAATCTTCTCGTCTTTCGCTTCGCCTTCTTTCGATATTTTGAACACCACAGCATGCGTGTTAGTCGGAATTGGTTGGCAAGCAAATTCTTTTTTTTTAATTTTTTTTACCCATTTGCTTACATCTCTGCTGGAATCTTTGATGCTGCAATCAATCATCGGGGAATGATCTGCGATCAAGATTGTTGTCTTCGAAACTGGAATCATTCCCTCCAATTTCATTACGACATGGCTTGTTTGGGATCTTATTTCCTTCTCTTTTTTTTTTTCGCCAGGACAGGGAGTTTTAGAGATTGCTTTTTATCCGAAGAGGTCATGGGAGAAGTCTTGGCTTTACGGTTTTTCTCTGGGCGATAGTCTCGCGGCTTTCGACCTTGGTTCACCATTTATATCATGACAAGCAGGGCGCGCGGGGTCCCAGGGGGCAGGTGCGGATTTCGTCCACGGCGTCATGTTCGGCCCATTATAATACCAGAGAAAGGAGAGCATAGGGGGCGGCGACACGGATTGGTGGACATCCGTGTTCAGGAGTTCTGGCAGGTGTCAATCTTCACAGCGCCTGGTTGGGGAGTTGGAAGGGAGCAATACATCTCTTCGCAGCAAAAAGAGGTAGCCGTGTTTTTTCTGATTTTGTTTTAAAGCAACGGAAAACGCCCTGTACCTGTACGGTAAATTCTTCCCGATTTACGACGGCATTCACGGGGAAAACGCCCGGAAAGGGGATATACGGGATACGCGCGCGAAGAGAAAATAGGGGACTTTTCATCATTATCGCAACGGGAACACACACACACACACATCGGGATACCAGTTTTTAAAAGACATGGGATAAGGGGGGGATTTGATACAGACCAGGCTTCGCATCGAAGGTTTCTTCATTTACTTTGGCTTCATTTGGTTGGGATGGTTTATCAAGCATTCGGGGTGGACCACAACATGCGTTTTATCATCCTGGCTTCTTTGTGGTTTTTTTCTTTTGAGCGTATATTTGGTCGACCACCAGCGGGGGAAACCGGTATAGCATTCTTCTCTTGCCATGAAGGCATAGGGGCATGGATGGGGCTTCACTTCAAATGAACACAGGAATCTTCTTCCCGGCGCTCGAACAAACGAAAGAAGACCCGGGATGTTGCATTTTTTCTTCTTTGGCATTTGGCAGGCTTTTGCTTTCCTTTTCTCCCTTTTGTCTTTGAAAGATGGATTGTTTGTTGTTATTTCCCATGAGCGGTGGAGTGGAGGTGTTCCGTTATTTTGGGGCAGTCGATTATTTTTATTTTTATTTTTTACATTTGTGACAGACATATTTCCCGGCTTGCGAACGGTTTGACTTTCATGCCTGCCTTTTTTTTTTTTGTGAAGTCCATTTTTTTTTGTTTTGTTTGATCGGAGATCTTCAGTTCAGAATTTGAAGACAAAAAAAGACAATACAATTCATCTCGAGCTATCCGGGGGAAAGGGGGTTAGGTTAGTGGGGAATGGTTTGAGGTGTTTTTCGATGCGACTCATCATCTAATCTACCTTACCTTACCTTACCCTACCTACCTAACTACCTAACTGACGTAAACGGAGAGAAAATAAATTTTATTAAACTTCACTCCATGGTCACTGTAACGTGAAATTCACTGGCACCTGCGTTGATAAGGATTTATTGCTCTGTGTATGTATGTCAGGACTGGCTGCCGCCTGGTACGGTCGTTGACTTTGAAGCTTCGGGAATATCTTCCCTCATTAACCCACTTTCCATGGTTCCAACTTGTCCCCATATGTTGTTTAGCGTCAAAATATATCGGGAGAAAGATTATTAATATATAACAAGATGATGGAGGTTCCGTCCTATTGTAACTTCTGAAGGACACTGCTTACGCTATCGTCGTCGACCTTCACCGTTCTTCCACTCCTGTTGTCGTGGACTCCTCCCTACATTCTTGAGTAAAGAAATCCTGGAAACTCCACTATCCAAAGCCTCATATATTTCGAGCCGATAATAATACATTGCAAGGTTTGTGAGTGGTAAATAGGTAGGTGGGTTATTTGGATACACACCCGCTTGGTTTCCCTTCCCATCCCATAACGGATTTTGTCCCCTCCTCTCCGTAAGATCAAAGCCTCTTGACCCCCTTTCTCTGCCCCCTCGTCGCAAAGATGTTCCAAAGATCTTTAACCACCCCGACAATGCCCTTGATCGTGCGTATCCTGTTCAGCATGGTCACGTATCGCCAGACAAACAGCTCGACCTTGTCATAGTCATGGGCATAGATCTCCCACACAGCGCGGCTCCTCTGGCCCCGGCCCCCACCAGGGGGCCCCTGGACCGCCGCTCTCTCTGCAGCCGTCGTCGGCTCCCCCACCACCACCAGCGGCAGATCACCAGGGAAGTTTGCGTCACTGTCGCCCGCGACGACGCACATCTTGGGCCCAATGACCAGCCCCCTGCCGGCAATCGCCTCGTCGGCCATGAGCCGCGTCGCGGCGTCGAGCACATCCGCCACTTCGCCCATCTCGCCGCCCGCGAGGATCGCCAGCCCGCTCACCGGGATTAACGGGGTCGCGACAAAGTATGGGCAGATGACGTTGACGCGGATCCCCCTTCGCCAGACGGTTCCCCGGAGTGCGCGGAACAGGCCCATCACGGCGTGTTTCGACGCGTTGTACTCGGTTTGTCCGGGCAGGGGTGCGACGCCTGCGACGGAGCTGACCAGGAGCAGGTGGCGGTCGCGGACTTTTCCTCCCATTCCCGTTGATATCCCTTCTTCTTCCTTGGCGCCGTCCTTCCGCGGCAGCCAGAACAGGGCCAGGTGCGAGGTGTACATGACGCCGGTGAGGTTGACGCCGATGACCCGGAGTGCCGGAGGCGGCGGGTTCTCCCCGTCCAGGCCGCGCGGGTTGTCGAAAATGGGCCCGTGCACAGTGTCGCCGGACTCTGTGATCCCCGCGCCGGCGACCACGGCGTCGATGCTCTTGGTGGGTGTCGCGGTGGCGCCCATTTTAAAGAGGGCCACCTGGTCATCCCAGTTACGCACGTCGCAGCGCTGGAAGTAGTGGTGGCCCGACGACCCCGGGAGCGCGCGCAGTTCTGCGACCAGCGCCTCGCCGGCCGCCTGGTTGACGTCGCCGATGATGGTGTGCGCGCCGTGGGCCGCCCAGTGGCGCGCAAACGCCGCGCCGAACCCGGACGCGCCGCCCGTGATCAGGATCGTCTTGCCGGCCAGGCTGGACGTGTCGTACGGCTTGCTCAGGTCGACGGGCGGAGACTGCCGGATTGCCTTGACCATACTCCAGGCGCCGTTGTCGTCGTCGTCGTGCTCGCCCAGCGCCACGTCATTGGGAGACATTTTGAACTTTGTTGTTGTCTCTGAAAAGGGGTTAGGTTGGTTGGTTAAGGCTGATGGGAAAATATAGGTAGGTAATCTTTTGTCGCTGCTTCACAATAGAATCTTCAACACTTGTTGGATGATGGCCCCCCTTTTCGGAAAGCAACTCTGACATACAGCCTGTAAGCCTGTAGGGCGACTACAGATTAGGAAGAGTGCAGAGGACCCGTATCTGCAGCAAAAACAGTCCAATAGAAAATGTGTGTT
Source organism: Lasiosphaeriaceae sp. G1095 (assembly GCA_027569635.1). Lineage (NCBI taxonomy): Eukaryota > Fungi > Ascomycota > Sordariomycetes > Sordariales > Lasiosphaeriaceae > Lasiosphaeriaceae sp. G1095. Next base: position 3,398 of record JAPDFK010000437.1, on the reverse strand, counting down.
GCCAAGAGCTCTTGAATTCTTCCTAAAAAAGAACTGAAGTTTTATTCTATGACAACGAGTGGGTTTTTCACTTGAAGAATTTGCTCCACGGAAATAGCGCAGCTGGTGAGATAAAAAAAAAAAACCATGGATGGACTCACTCGTGATCAAGAGATGGAGATGGAAATGAAGAGATATTCTGTCTGAATTTCATGAGATTAAAGGGCAGATCGAATGGGAAGAAGAAGGAGAAGAAGAAGAAGGAGATAAGAGAAGGAGGACCAGCAGATATAATATACAAACAAATCCTCCCTTATTCAGCGGCAGCGGTTTGCAAACGGTTAGTTCTTTCTCAGCCGTGTCTGGATTTCGATTCGACGCCTCCTGCTGCTGAGGCGCGTTACATGGGGGTGTTGGCGTGTGCGGTCCGGGCTGGGCTGGGCTGGGCTGGGCAAGTGTATGTATCAATCAATGATCCATCCATCCCTTGTTCTGGCGGCGGGTTGAGAATACATTTATCTGCATACGCACTTGCTGCAGCTTCCTCCTCCTCATCTCTCTTGTTTTGGTTGATTGGGGAATAAATTTCCCAATTTGGATACTTATCATGACGACTTGGCCTCGCTCGGACTCTTCATATTTGCTTGTCGTCGTATTGCACCCGAAGGCATCGTAATATTGTGATTGTGTGCAGAAGCTGTGTCCTGTCCCGGGTGGTTCGGATAGGCTCTTGACTTGAACGAGGCTAGTGGCCCCAACCCAACACAAAACCCCCGGGGCTGGTCCCTGGAAAGGGCTGACTCAGCTTATTGACAGCAGGTTTGCTGACGTGCCAAGCCAAACGCTGGACTCGAAAATGTTGAGTCCGATATGGGATCTCCAATGCTCCTTCCCATCACATTTAACGAAAATGGATTCAAACAAACCCACCTAACGAGCCATCCTTTTTTGATCCCGCCCGGCTTTGCTGCTATTCTGGGGAGGTCACTTGGTAGGTTCTCACACCAGATGCGGGATTGGCTTGCCCCCTTCGGAACATTATTGGACGTCGAGTGATACCAAGTATGAGACATTGGATTAATGGCGGGCGCCTTGCCGGCCTGATGCATATACGTACCGACCGAGTGCCTGGGAACCTCAACTTGGGAAGAGGATGACGGGCCCAGCCCTACGGTACAGTACTGTACCTGTTTCAATGTTTCCCCGCCGTGGAACCTCCATTTCCCTTATCTCATCAGTGCCTGCCTCGGACTGTCTGTCTTGGCCTTGTATTACGTAATAGAGTGGGCGCTGGGGGGGAACCCCTCAAGACGCGGTTCATGTGACTCAAGTCCTTCAGAGGCAGTACCTCTGGATTGATGCTCTCTGTACCATACTGGGACCCGACGAAAACTGGAAAAAGCGAGGCTAGGACCATGGCAGACATCTTCGACTGCGCCTACTGCATCACCATTGCCGCGCGAGTTCAGCACGTGGCTGGGGTGCCTAGAGGGTTAGCTAAAGTCATGCAGATGTGGTATCGTATCGCCATACCTCACAAGAGTTAGTGTATGGGATACCAATCTCAGTAGTGTCGTCTCCCAACAGAGCAGTCGAGACAAAGCGATCCACCCCCGTGGCGCTGGAGAACCAGCTTGGCCCATGTTTCTTGACGACACGAGACGCAGAGCATCGAGGCTCGTCTCAAGAACCACTCTGCCTCATCTGGGTCTCGGAAGTCAAAGCCCCTTTCGTTCCTCAAGGCATTTCGTTTCTCAAGGCACATCCAATACCCTTCGGGACCATTGGCTGCTCCGGAGTCCAGTTCGGATTCTGATACAAATGGACGAGCTCCGTTTTCACCTGGAACAAAGGCTTTGTTGATAATTCTATTCGCTGACCGATAGCTAGATGGATTTCTGTGGAATGAAGCCATAGAATCTATTCCCTCTTTTTACCCGCCGAGTGATTCTCTCAGAGTACCTCTCGCAGCAGCTCCAACGCTCTAATCTTCATCACCGACTCGTCGTTCTGCCGCTGGGGCTGCTGATTGGCCGGCCTCAGCAGCGAAAATCTCCTCGAAGCTCTTCTCAGTCCAGCCAAAGACATTGTCGTACTTGAATCCCTCGGATCTAAACAGTCGTCGGAAAAGCTTACGAAGGTACGAGTAGTCGGGCCTGGCGCTAAAATCCAGTGATCGGGCGTAGTTGATATACGTCATGAATTCGCCAGGGAGGACATCTCCGCACAAATCTTGTCCCGACAGGCTCATCTTCTTCTCTTTGATCAGCCCCTTCCTCTCCGTATCTGTGGGTGCCTTTAGACCCTGCCAGGGCAGCGAGCCGTGGGCAAAATAGCAGCACATGTATCCAATGGCTTCTAAGTCGTCCCTGAAAGATTGTTCTTCTCACGTGTCGTTAGGGAAAGGATGCGAAATGGACTTGACAGGACACTTACCACGACCGCTGTGAATGTTGATACTTGCATAGCGACTAGTACCACCAAATGGGCGACCTCCGAAATCTTTGTACCACTCAGCATCGCAGAACTCCTTGGCCAAACCGAAATCGACAGCATAGAGTATATTCCCGTGGCTGCCGGTTCCCATGACGAAGTTCTCCGGCTTGATATCACGATGGAGGAAACCCCTAAATGGATGTATTCCATTCGAGAAATGAGTTAGTCGGCGATAAACAGGATGGTTTTGAGTGGAAATTTCCGGTTGCAGTAGTTGAACAAATCCTCGAGTGACCGACCAAGCAGGCCCCCAACCAGCACATGGAAATCTTATTCCTCTCCAAACCAGCAGACACGTGGTATTCCAATCCTGCCGGCCAGCGCACGGTACGTTTCCGCCTCACCTTGGAGCACATCATGACCATCTCGAATGTTTGTGAGCTTTATAGCGACCTCCTCATCCAGCTGGAGGTCGGTCCCTGGCGGGGGAAGCCGTCAGCCTCAGTCGGGTAAGGGGGTCGAGCTGCGATGCCGTACAGTACATACCTGAATAGACGAGGCCGAAACCTCCTTGCCCGATCTTGCGGTCAACACGGTATCTATCGTTGATTAAAATGTCCTGGAAAGAATGCCATACATAGTCAGCGAGATACGCTGCGCAGGAAGACCGCAAAGCCGCACCTTCATTTTACGGGAATGGCTTAAGATGAGGATGTAAAACTAAAGAAAAGGTGGGCAGGAAGACACCCCTTTCACATCCAACAGTGCGTTCCACCCACCAATCATTCCCGTGACACACGCCACAACATGTTGCAGCGCAAATCAATGATGACCATTGAGCACGACCCTCTTATATGTTATGGGGGGGGGGGGGGGGGGGGGGGGGGGGGGGGGGGGGGGGGGGGGGGGGGGGGGGGGGGGGGGGGGGGGGGGGGGGGGGGGGGGGGGGGGGGGGGGGGGGGGGGGGGGGGGGGGGGGGGGGG
>JAPDFK010000436.1:0-33294 GCA_027569635.1 Lasiosphaeriaceae sp. G1095 | reverse complement strand
CCCCCCCCCCCCCCCCCCCCCCCCCCCCCCCCCCCCCCCCCCCCCCCCCCCCCCCCCCCCCCCCCCCCCCCCCCCCCCCCCCCCCCCCCCCCCCCCCCCCCCCCCCCCCCCCCCCCCCCCCCGAGCCGCGACTAGGCTCCAGCTTCTGAGCGGCCCAGTGATCATCCAGGGATAACCAGGACGCCCAAACCCAACTACTTAGGAACATATCCGCCAAATCCAGCCAACCACATGAAAGGTGCGGATTCAGGAGAATATCGCACTGTATAAACAGCACATCGCAGAGGCAATCACCATCGCAGAATTTTTACGTCTCGGCAGCCTAATGGTGGTCAATTTCCGCTCGATATGCAGACTCAGCCAACATGGAATTCGTAAGGGGCTCCAGCCACGAGTTGTACACGTGTATCCACACCCAAAGCACCGCTCGCTTTTCCATGTACCAACAAGACGCAATAAGGTGGCCCGACAGTCTGGTAGCTAGTTATTGAGGCGCTTCCTTGTCGAGTCTAGCTCACCAGACGGTGGCGCGGATATCGAACGGCCCAGTGTTGACCTGGATATGCACAACAACTCACTCGAAAAGCCACACATGAAACACTATACTTCCTAGCCAGCCACGTCCAAGGCCCAGCATCTGCTGTGGTTCAAGCCATATTCAAGTCATATGCAAGCTTTCTTGCGAGGGAACCCGCGGGCTGAGAGTGCTTTCGTGGCCCTGGAACGCTGAAATCGTTCGGTGACGATGGCTGTAACTGAACACATGCCTTGGTTGAGCCACGGTCTAAAGGAAAAGGCCATATTTCTTCCACTCTTTGAGACCCTGTCTATCATTTACAAGCCTCAGTCTGTGACTAATTGGCATGGAGGCCACTGGAGAGAGTGGTAGACACATGCTGCAGTCTGAGTATATAAGTGACCGCTACATCGTGATCTGTTAGCTTTCTTTTTTCTTTTCTTCTTCATAGGCATATGATATATATCGTATTGTACTCATCACACACACATACATACATCAACACGCAAAGTCTACACGTTTCAAGCTTCCATTACATTCTTCACATCCCACAAAAACCACCCAAACACTCATCAGAACATTGCACACACAACTATTGAGCGCATCTATCGCTTCCAACACAGACACAGACACAGCCGTCAACTCAACATGTCTCACCACAGGCATACTAGTTCGAGTGAGTGGGTGTCTCACCCCAGTGACAGGCGAAGTCCGCCTCAAAGTGGGCAGTCTGGCCCTTCACGCTTCTCTATGCCAGAGAGTTATTTCTCCTCTGAGGGCAGTTCAACTCGGACTGTGAGTGATCCACGGATTTCTCGCTGGTCTTACGGCTCCTCCAGCCTGGGGAGCAGGGCGAGGTCCCTGTCCTCGGGGCCCACACTTCGCGAGCGCAGCTACCATGATTCGGATCGACTGTCGGATTATTCATCACTCAACGAGATCATTGGTGGCAACCGAAGCTCCAGCCGCAGGTCCCTGGCTTCGGGGACCACACTCCGCGAGCGCAGCTACCACGATTCGGATCGACTGTCAGATTATTCATCACTCAACGAGATCATTGGTGGCAACCGAAGCTCCAGGTCCCGTGTGTCCTCCTCGTTTCTGGATCCTGATCAAGAAGGTTCCCGGTCATCCCGATCCCGCCATTCGGGTTCCAGCTCTCCTCCTTCCCCTCCAAGAAGTCGCTGGTTGGAGACGCTCAACATCCTAGGGAATGTTCTCCAGCCTGCGGTGAGGCAACCCGGTAGCCGTTACGGAATCTACTTGCCCGAGGAGGAGTCTTACCGAGACCACCCGCGGAGCAGTGCAAATTTCAGGCGCTTCAGCGACGACAGCCGAAGGGAATCTTCAGAAAGGAGACAGCAGGAGAGGGCCAGAAACCGGGATGCCGCAGACCGGATAGCCGACCGTGCACGGGTGCAACTCGAGCATGGCCCACTCTCCAACAGGGGAACCGTCCAAGAGCGGACGCAAGGTTTTCGAAATTACAGTACTCGTTCCCGCGACACGACTGGCTATTGGGGCTTCATGTGAGAGTGAAGGATGATCATGGGAGTCGCGCCAAATGGTTCTCATCCCACTTCAGGGACGCGGAGAAATCACAGGAAAAAAAAAAAGGAAAAAAAAAAAAAAGGAAAAAAAAAAGAACCATCACGTGTGTTCACCGCACACACAATCTTTCCTTTGTTTATCCCCAGCGTCGTTTTCGGACTGGCTCAGGGGCCGAGTTCTACCGGGTCCAAGTCATCTACAGAAAGGACAGAAAACACAGAAAACACCAAAAAAAAACCCCATCACAAGTGTTTTGTCTTTTTCCTTCCCCCACCTTCTCCTTTTTCTTTTCCTTTTTCTTTTCCTCTTTTCTTTTTCCTTCCTTTTTTTTTTTGTTTTTATTGGCTAGTTAAACTTCGCTTTGAGCGTTGCATCTGTCACTACCGGGACATGGACAACTGGGGCATGGGCTTGGCCTTTTGGTTAGGTGGATGATAATTGGAGTAATTACCAAGGTAGTTGGGATCGGCTTGGGAGACTGGAGGAATCTGAAAGAACTTCTAGTTCTTGGTTGGCAATTAGATAGTTTGCAATCGAAATTTCGATTGCCCAAGACTGCCCCGAACGCTGTGAAATGTGTCCCACCTCGCCCCCAGGCTAGTCCAACCCTCTAATTAGTTCGTATAATTCATATGATGCCTATGGTTTGTATAGCTCGTAGAGTTCGTATTCAACCCCCCCCCCCTTTTTTTTTTTTTTTTTTTAATTTCCCTCAACCACGACGGGGGCGGATTCCGAATACATCTTCAATTTCCACGGGGGATTCAAGTTTGGACTTTATGAACGGTGGCTCTTCTAGCTGCCGGACAACCTCCTGCAGGCGGCCCAGGCAAGCATCCCGTTCAGAGATAAATGCCTTCATCGCTTCGACGCTCGATTTGAAATCCTTCCATCTCTTACCTAGCGAAGAGCGTTGAAGCTTCAATTTTTCTTCCGTTTCGCGATTTTGTTTAAAGGTCGCGACATGGTTGGCTCGGCGGCCTGATGTCAAAGCAAGTTAGTTATTAGTCTCAATTAAAATTAATATTCGAGGGGAGATGGGATATTTCCGTACAGAGGTCTTGAAGTTGGTTGCGCCTATCTTAGCTTGGTGTATTGCGGGGACGGCTGATAGGTGTTTGGATTAAAGATTTCGTGAGGAGGGTGTGACCGCAGTACTGGCAAAAAAATTTAGCAGTTTGGAGACTGGAGGAGCAAGACGGAAGGTCTAGCACGTTCCGATTGCTGTATTTGTGAGTGTTCAAGTTTCGAAGAGAATTTCCAAGGTGGCAGCTTAATAGCGAACAAAGGAAGACAGCAGGTGGGACCTATAGACCTGGACAATATGTTAGAAGAGAGGGCTTTGGTAAGGCAGTAGGAGAGTTTTGTGTGGTAGACGTTCGTTTTTAGTTTATGGGTTTTAAGGAACCAAGCCATGTTCGCAAAATTTATCACAGCCGCCTGACCGCTGAACCAAAATACAAAAAAGTACTTGGCTCCAAATCTAATCGATCAGGAGGCATATCCAGGATCTACGGCTAGTCACCACGAAATTCACTGTAGTGGAAAAGAAGATGGGAGGGTGAAATGTTGGGGATGAGGGTTTGGCAGACGGAGGGGACTGGAAAGCGGATGGGCTCCACCACACTCGATTGCTCGAAAATTTGCTGCCCTGTTCCAAATTTGCTGCTGATCTTAAAGTACAGAGGCTCGCCAAAAGAAAGGATCACCCTCCACAGTGCGAGCAGGCCTGAGCTGATATCATAGACACATTAATATACCTTATCAACCCACTGTGCTGGTTGATAAGGCATATTGACTACGAGTTGATGTGTCTGGGATGCCAGTTCGCACTGTAGAAGGTTGAAGTGAACCTTTCTTTTGGCCGCTTCCGTGAGGGAGAATGAAATCAGATGGCGAGCATTATTGCCTTGGAGGGAGCGAAAGTGGGCCATGGCACAAAGCACGACTTCAGACGACGGGACATATCTTCCAGGATCTTAAAGGTTATTAGGGTTGATATTATGTATCATCGGTGCTAATGTATCTGACATGGGCCAGACTTGGTCTGAAACAACGACTCTATAATTGGGAAGCGCGCTCAAGCCGAAACTGACTCAGAAATTATTGCTCTCCGCTTACCTACTGAGGCTTTTCAGGAAAGAAATACTTGAAAATTAGCCTCCCATCCTCTAGTTGCGCCTTACCGTACTGGCCATGAATTATTTTGGACCCCACTCGACTCAAACAAAATGCCTTATCCACGATTGCCAAAGCAGTAAATCTACTTTTCTGCAGCCGCAAAGCCCGGTTTCATGCTCGTCCATCTCATCAATAGCTGATTGCTGAGACGTGATGGCCCCCTTGATATGCACGATCTTTGCTAGGATGCACCTCTTCTTGATGTGCGTTCGCTCCGCAACGTAGATACTTATCTACTGTTCCTTGAACTCAGCGAGGAGCTTCTCCAGGGCTGTGGGCTTTGTTGTGATGCCAGCTTTCTTATCACCTGTATCGTCATCGACCATGAGTCCGTCATTGCCCTCTAAGTCTGCCTTGAATTTTTCAATCTGTTGGTTTGCGTCCGCGATTTCCTTCTCAAGATGCGTGATTAAGCCCTTCCAGCGCACCGTTGCCCGTAAGTTTGGGGCAAGACGCAGATTCTTGGTGGCCTCCTGGAGCTCCAATTTCAAAGATCCAAGCTTGGCCTTGACCTTGGTTGTCTCTTCATCCGCAGAGGCGTCCTTCTTCTTGGCGAGGAGCTTGGGTCTCTTACTCTTGTTGTCGACGTCTTCCTTCAATAGCAACGCCCTCTTCCTAGCGCCCGGAATGAAGTTTGAGTTCTCGGAGCTGGGGGAGTTGTCTAGGTGCAACTTCGGGCTCTGGAGAGTGCTGTTCAAGCCCCGCTCCAAAGCTTTGAGGCCTTCCTCGATGGCTGGTTCCGACTTCACAACGGAGGCAGCAGCAGTGAGACTGCGTTCAATAGCTTCGAGTCAGGAGTTCAGTCGGGTTTCCAGCTCAATTATCTGGCTTGCAATGGAACGAGAAGTGCCATCAAGAGCGCCAATGCGGGAGCTCATGCTCTTCATAAGCTCGATATTCTTTTTCGCAAGGATCGGAAAAGCTTCGTCAAGAGCTTCAATGCGGGAGTTCATGCTCTTCTCAAGCTCAGGGATTTGTTGTGCGGTATCAGGGTTTGGGGCGTTGCCACGTCCCTCCAGGACCTCGAAGCGGGAGAAGATGCGCTCTTCGAATTCGGAGAGTTTCTTTGTGAAGTGTTCACCGTCCTCCTCTTGACCGAGCTCCCCTTTCCCGTCTGAATTGGATGTAATATCTTGGGCGAGCTTTTTCGCGTTCTTATCGTTCTTCATTCTCGGATGGAAATCAGAATCATACTCGTCATCATCAGGCACTCCAATTGCGTCCATTGGTGAATCGATATCACTCGACGAATCTCGGGTATCTGTAGTCGGGCCTTGACGCTGGCGTTCCTCGTCCGAAAGATGCGAGATGGTGACTTTGTCGGGGTCCCAGCCAGCGTACCAAAGTCTAGCCCAGATTTGCTTGCTGAATTTTTCGCCGTCACAAATGAGTCGCACCACCTCGGCCAGCCATGCTGGAATGCTTTCTTTCTTGCGGAGTAGACAGTAGAGGAGGCAGTATGCGGGCTGTTTAGATATGGTGGTTACGCGCGCAGTATTGAGTTTAGCGTCGAACTCAAACCTGGCCTCTTCAAGACCCTTCTCGACTTCCCGTTGGTCGGGTGAGTAAGGAATGAAATGGAGATTAATGGCAGCGGTCTTCTCCTCGATCCAATTCTCGCGGAAAATTCCGCTTCTCCAATCGTCCCATCCGGACTGGTCCTCGAAATCAGGCAAGTCGTCAGACGACACACTCGAGGACGATGACATTGATGGCAAGTCTGAGATGTCTCGTTACTTGGAGAATAGTATTAGCATTGCCAAAAGCCCACGCAACCGCTGTAGTGAGCGGACGACACCGCTACAGCACAATAGCACCAACTTGACCAGCCTACTAGTCTAATTACTGGATTGCTAACTTCGCAACCCAGACCGATTCGCAAAGCTCTCAATCTGAGCCGCAGGGTGATTTCGGAAGAAACTGGAAAAGTACTGAAGAGGTGAAGTTCCCAGGCTACAGTGGTGGGGATATGCCTTGACTGGAAAAAGATTGTCGGGTGGGCTGCGAGATGGAGATGCGCCTGTGTCAGGAAGGTGCAACTGAAATTTCAGAAGAAATATGAAGCATGTATATATATGCCAGACCCGTCACACAAAGCTCATTGCGAGTGTGAGGAGAAGGGAAATATATTTTTCTGCACGATTTGCGTATCGCAGCTGTCGTATGGAGGGGTGGGAAGAGGAGGAAGAGAGAGAGGGCCAGAGGGTACAGAAAGATTTCGGATACGAAGCGAAGAGGGCAAAGAAGAAGGTGAGGGTTTGAAGAGAGTAAAGTGGGTAAGATTAAGTGGAAGAGAAGTGTGCTTTGACGAAAATGGAAAGAGTGGGTTGACTACTAGTAAAAAAAGGAAAGAGCAGCTTGCTCCGGATGGAAAGTGTTCACCACATTCGGTGGTTGATCAGCAGGTGAGAAAAAGGTGACTGAGGTTAAGAAGATTCGTGGCGTCGCTTCATAGATAATATATAGCAAATCCCAATAATTATTAAAACCTTAAAGGAAACGACGTACTTAGGTGAGAGAGGTCGATCGGGATTGGGATGTATGGAAGAGATAGCGGCGAAGCACGAGTGAGCTGCCGTCTTCATAACATCAAACGCGGGTGCCGCCAAAGCGCTATCTATGATGTGTGGAGTGTTGAGATACTGTCGTTCTCTGAACCAGTGGATTTCTATTCCCTCTATCATCAATGTATCGTCGTCTCGTCTATCGTGCTGTCCCAGACTGCCAACTTTTAGGGCCCTCAAATGCGCCGGTCGTCAACCGCATCATTCCGATATACATGATTATATGTACACACTAGCTCACACTTTTGATCCGCTCAACTGCTGTATTGACTTTATCTGCGATAGAAACGCCTCCAAATAACCAGTCGTTGGTGTGCCTGCCACAGCCGGTATGTGTGTTTCGGGGCCGAAGACGGGGCGTCTTGACTTCTTCCACACCCTCTTTGCCCTCGTCCTGACTGCCAAGGATGGCCATATGACAGCCGAGGGCCTCGAGCAGCCAGCGCTCCTGATACTTGAAGCATCTCAGCGCCTTTTCGTTGACCACTGTCTTGGCAACCTCTAAAAGCTGGCTGAGCAGCGTGCGATCTTCTATGGCGATGAGTCTTGTCGCGTCAACCGTCACGAGATGATCCGTGACGGTCGGGAACAACCTCGCTGTTAGTTGGGCGTCGCTAACAAGCCGAAAACAAAAGTCTTCGAACAGGTTGTTTCTCATGATGAATTCGAGCACGGCTCGGAATGAGTTTGCCTCCGCTATCAAGACAGAGACTGGGTCCAATGAGGAGTTCTCAATTCTCTGACGGCAGACATCGGCATGTTTCAGAGAGCCGATGAGAATATCTTCATCGATGTACGTCTGTTGGCGAACAAATGGCCGATCGTACCCGACCTTGTGGCGCCAAAGATAGTTGACCAGGCCAGACGTCACTATGCAGGGACACAAGACGACGTATGCCGGCCATTGAGTGGCAGTGGCGAGCGACGCGGCACCAGCGGCAATGCCTGTGATGCCGTTCAGGGAGCTGTGAAGCTGGATGTTTGCCGTGCGTATCTTTAGCATCTGCTCGATCCTGGTCCCCTTAATACCAGAGGCCGTGGCGGCCCTATGCCTGCGTGACCTGACAAAGGCGTATGCTGACCAGACGAGGTTCACCAGGCCGTAGGCAGCACATGGCGAATTTCCGATGTAGCCAGTGAGGAGGTTGCTTGCAAGAAAGACGGCAGGCTTGCCGCCATCGATGGCCATGTAAGTACCAATACCAACAACAAGCGCGCCAAAGCCCATGAGAGCATCCATACCCAGCCGGTCGATGGCCTCGGCGCCCATGTCCCTAAAGTTGACTTGGAGAAAGCAGTCGATGGTGCGAATCGTGTCTTCTCGCCCTTGAAACTCTTCCCGTTGCTGCCAGAGGTAGCGTCGCTCGGCCCGGAGACCGCACAGGTTGCGCCAGCTGAGTATGGCGTCTTTGACGACAAAGTAGAGCATGACGAGGGCAACTGTTCCGCCGATAGCCATGAAGACGATGGCATAGATTGGCAGCGGTGTCGTGTTCCAGACATTGGCAGCAAAGTCCCCAGCGTTGGCGGCCTCGATGAAGCCGACGGTGGCAAGCAAACTGTTGCGATAGTTGGCCCGTCTCTTCGGGAGAAGGGGGCCATCGGGTTTCTGTCTCGTGAATGTGAGGGATGTGCCTTCGGATAGAGGGAGGGCAGGAGGGCTCTGTTCTGGGCCAGACTCGGTATCAGACCACCCTGCCGAGTCGCACATGACTGGCAATATTTGTTCTGACGACGACCCAGACTTGGTTTGCTGTGGTCGCTTCATCTCGGCTTTTGTCCAGCAGCAGCGAGATTCTGTTTTTCAGGGCTCGAAACGTGCCCAAGGACCGAATTGAAGATGGCGGTGATAAAAACGAAAAAGAAGGCAAGCCATCTTCAATGAGGAACCAGCCCAGCCAGCGACTGGCGCTGGCGGGGCGTTTCTCCCATACTGGGTTTTTGGCGGGCGCATGTGGTGAAGCTTTGAGATACTCGGCTACGGCGAACAGCCGAGATCTAGGTATTCTTCTGATGACACCCAACGTCCTAACCTGGTACGTCTTGAATGTGGCAGGCGCGACCGCAAGCCGCCAACTGGAGCCATCCCATTGTAATTAGCAAGTGCTTTGACGTCACCGCCAAGTGGTGAAGGCTTCGGCACTCGCCTTCCTGAAAAAGTCCCAAGTCCGCCATGATGTCAAAACTTGCAAATCCGCCTCAGGTACCTAACCTACCTTGTAGGTCGTTGCATCCCGTCGTGTGGAGATTCTCTCCATGTTTGTACTTGAAATTTGTTTCAGGGGTTGAGATGGAAGAAGCGCCCTTGGGTGTCTGGGAAGAAAATGCCAAGCCACGGCATGCAAGTAAGCAGGCTGTTAGCTCCCGTCTTGGCATACGCCCGGTCTTGCTCTTCGGAATCCACCCCCAAGCCTGCAGCAGTCTTTCGTGGAAACCAGGCGAGCTCGAAACTCATCCAGCTGCGAGGGAAAGTTTATATGGAATCCAATTATGTGATCCTCTGATCGCCCGCTACTTTTTTGTTTGCCTTGCCAAGCCGTGCAAACTAATTGCAAGCCCGGTTTCACAGCCCCGAAACCTCGAAACAAAGCCTCGAAACCTTGACTCCATCCAGTCCCGTCAGAAGGAGCCCAAGAGGATCCGCCAGCAATGCCCGTCCGGATTCTTCCATTCCCAGGCGGACCCCTGAGCTCTCTTTGTCCGGAGATTGCTGTTCTCCGTCGGCCATGCTGAACGTCTTTTCCCCGTGTCGTGTTTGTACTCCAAATCCAAATCCAAAAAACCATCGCTGTCGCTGCGAATGCTCGCTTCCTAAGTAGATTAGACGATGGGTGACTCTCGGGGCGGCAGCAGTGCAGGTGCTGCTCGCTGCACCCAGGGCCCTGGAGCTTGGGGCAGCAGTGGCACACTCACAATCACTGTCAACCCTGCAGCGGTGAGTTCCGTCTTCCCCGCCAATTGCAACCACAGCCCAACACTTTGAGAGGCACAAAGATCTCCGGTCTCTCTCAATATCTCCAAGTTTCGAGCTGTTGGGGCTGACACAACCTCGCCGCTCAGAACGACATAGGCACCAGCTTCCCGAGACCGCCGCCTCGCCTCAGCCCGGCAGCGACACATGAGACTCCAGGAACAACGGCATCCTGGATCGCGACGTGCCCTCAGCCCGCAGGAACCGCTGTTGGCACGTCGGCGCGCCGACTCTTCCTCGAAATTCCCAACAATTACCTCCCCTCCGCCTCCCACAGACCGTCGTCCGGCGGCAGCAGCAACCACTCCGCCATCTCCACCTCGGTCAATGGCACCGACATGTCCACGGAAGCTACCTCCTTCTCCGCCCTCGGGTCGCGGACGATGTCAAGAACAAGTTCGCTAGGGCACGATGGCACATCATGCGACGCCACCGGTGGCTCTTGCATTCGGACGGATTGCACCACAAAGGACTACTACACTTTCCCCTTCTCGCCAGATACACTCGCCGATATGATCGAATCCAAGAGTCTGGCCGAATTCCAGGCCCTCGGCGGACTGGACGGCATTGTGAAAGGGCTGGCGACCGACCGCAAGGCCGGCTTGAGTCTGGACGAGACTTCGGCTGAATATACAACACATGCGGACCTTTTGGATGGTCCTCGGATGCACCGGGAAAGACAAGCCGTCTTTGGCATCAACCGTCTGCCAGACAAGAAGATCAAGGGCATATTCCAGCTCATGCTGATCGCCCTGAACGACAAGGTCATTCTTCTACTCTCTGGCGTTGCCACCATCTCGCTTGTCTTGGGTCTCTACCAGGCCTTTTGGCATCCCCATGGGCCTGGCCAGCCACGCGTGGAATGGGTCGACGGCGTTACGATCATGGTAGCCGTCATTATTGTTGTCGTCGCCGGCGCATTGAACGACTACCAGAAAGAGCAGCAGTTCGCCCGCCTGACCAAGAAGGTAAGAACCGCAAACCCTGCCCAATTTCATACGATCCCGCTTTATGGTTCAGTTGCTTACTGTTTGGTTATAGAAAGAAGACAGAAAAGTCAAGGCCATCCGATCTGGCAAGTCCATCGAAATATCCGTCTATGACGTCCTCGCGGGTGATATTCTCCACCTCGAACCTGGAGATCTGGTTCCTGTCGACGGTATCCTGGTATCTGGGCACAACGTGCGGTGCGACGAGTCCTCTGTGACGGGAGAATCCGACCAGATATCCAAAATCGGCGGACAGGAGGCCTTGGCGAAGCTACACTCTGGGCGCGGCTTGCGGGATGCCGACCCGTTCATCATCTCTGGAAGCAAGGTCTTGGAAGGACTCGGCACGTACGTGGTCACGGGCGTCGGTGTCAACAGTGCTCATGGACGTCTTAGGATGGGATTGGAGGAGCCAACCGAGGCGACGCCATTACAGGAGAAGCTCAGCATCGTCGCTGACAACATTTCGATGGCTGGAGTAGCAGTGGCAGTGTTACTCTTCATTATTCTTACCATCAAATTCCTCGTCCAACTGCCCCACCGAGCGGACACGGACTTTGAGAAGGCTCAAGAATTCTTGAAGATTTTCATGGTCTCCATCACGGTAGTGGTCATTGCTGTCCCGGAAGGGCTACCACTAGCCGTCACCCTCGCCCTCGCCATTGCCGTGACGAGGATGCTCAAAGACAACAATCTCGTGAGGATTCTGTCGGCATGTGAAACAATGGGGAATGCAACAACAGTCTGTTCCGACAAAACTGGAACCCTCACCATGAATGAGATGAGGGTTACGGCCGGCATGATTGGAGCTGAGGGCCGATTTGTGAACCAAAGGGCTCGGTTCTCTATTCCGAATTCGTCAACACCCTCGCCCATAGTTGGGTCTAATTTTCCAACCAGTGATGTAGGTCTCACGTCTTCCGATAGTAATGCCGGTCGGTTTCGCGACAGGTCTGGCTCGGTCGGTGCTTGCACGGCCCGTTTTGTTTCCTCGCTGTCGGCAGAAGTTCGACAGCAGTTAGTCAACTCGATCGCCATCAACTCGACTGCGTTTCTGGGCGAGCAAGATGGCAAACCAGCCTACATTGGCTCCAAGACTGAGGCTGCGCTCTTGACATTCGCCGCCGAGAGGCTTGGCATAACGTCCCTGCAAGAAGAACGAGCCAACGCTGATGTAGCTGAGATCTTTCCCTTCGACTCGGATAGGAAGTGCATGGCCACGGTTGTCAAACTCAATGCAAATTCCTATCGCATGTACGTCAAGGGAGCGCCCGAGATTGTCCTCGAAAAAAGCATTTGCATCCTTGCGGACCCCGTGCAGTCGATGGACGAGGTGCAGCTGACGCCGGAACGAAGCGCTTCTGTGACCAACGCTGTTGATGACTTCGCGTCGCAATCATTGCGTACACTCGGTCTGGCCTATCGGGACTTTGGTTTTTGGCCGCCTTTGGATCCTGCATCTCCCGCCACGCCTGGGGCTGACGAATTGTTCGACAAAGTGTTCCAGGATCTCACCTTTCTGGGAGTCGTAGGCATCCAAGACCCGCTTCGGCCGGGTGTCGAAGAAGCTGTTGCCCTCTGCCAGCATGCGGGCGTATTTGTCAGGATGGTTACCGGTGACAACGTCAAAACCGCAGTTGCAATTGCTGCTGCAAGCGGAATTCTGACCGAGGATGGTTTGGTCATGGAAGGCCCAAAGTTCAGAACTTTGTCTGCAGCTGACATGTACAAGATTCTTCCCAAACTTCAGGTTCTAGCCAGGTCGAGCCCGGATGACAAGAAGTTGCTTGTGAAGAGGCTGAAGGAGCTTGGCGAAACGGTTGCTGTGACGGGTGACGGGACCAACGACGGGCCAGCCTTGCGGGCTGCTGACGTGGGGCTCTCGATGGGTATCTCCGGCACGGAGGTTACCAAAGAGGCATCGTCTATTGTTCTGATGGACGACAACTTCTCGTCCATTGTCAAGGCAATTGAGTGGGGTCGGTCCGTCAACGACGTGATCAAGAAGTTTCTACAGGCAAGACTCCCTCGGCAGCATCCTCCTTGATGGTGTATGAGACTAACGCTGATGCAGTTCCAACTCACGGTCAATATCACGGCAGTCACCCTCACGTTTGTCTCAGCTATCGCAGGCGCCACTGAAGAATCTATCCTCACGCCAGTTCAGCTTCTCTGGGTTAACCTGATCATGGATACGTTTGCCGCCTTGGCCCTGGCTACAGATCCAGCCAACTCGAGCGTCCTGAACCGCCGGCCAGAGTGGAGGACTGCCCCTCTGATCTCGTTCACCAGCTGGAAGATGATTGTCGGCCAGGCAATCTACCAACTTGGAGTAACGGTGGTCTTGAACTTTGCTGGGTGTGACCTTTTGGGTTATACCACTCCCGAGGAACAAGAAGCGCTCAAGACCATCATCTTCAACACGTTTGTGTGGATGCAGTTCTTCAATCTGTGCAAGTGAGTTCCCCAACATTCTGATTCTGTCCTTCGCAAACGAATACTCATTGATCATCAATAGTAACCGCCGACTTGATAACAAGCTTAACATATTCGAGGGCATCTTGAAAAATCCGTATTTTATTGCGATCAATATTATCATTATCGTTGGCCAAGTCCTGATTGTCGGTTTCGGTGGTGAGGCCCTCTCAGTTGCGCCCCTTACGGCAACACAATGGGCCATTTCCCTGTTTCTCGGCTTCGTGTCGATTCCTGTGGGCGTGCTGATACGGCTCATCCCCGACAACTTTATTCGCAAGTGTCTGGGCTGGAGACCGCTGAGAACTGGATGGACTGAGGATCAGGTCGATGATACGGATGGTACCCATGATGAGTTGTCCTGGAGCAAGGCTGTTGACAACGTGCGGCACGAACTCATGCTGCTGAGACAGCCTCGCAGCTCTCGACTGGGCCGATTGCGCCACGAGATAGCAGCGCTCTGGATGGGGAACAGCAGGGCTCATCGCTCGCCGTACGTGACGGTGACGGGATATCCCCCCTCCGAGAGGACACCCCTGCTGAGCCCCGGGTCGAGGGTGAACAGCAGCTCAACCAGCAGCAGTCTCAGCCTTCCTCAGTCCAAGCCCCAGTCGAGTGTCTTTGGGCCCGCTGCCGTGATGGCGGGCATGGTTGCGGGCAGCGTGGCGGGATGGCCAGCCACTACGCCAGAGAGTCGGTAGGTACGGAGCTCGGGCCAAAAGAAAAGGTCACCCCCCTTGATATGCCCTGATAAAGGTATTCAGGGTTTCTCACAATGCCTTGCTGGGAATATAAACGGCCCCGAAATTGAGCACGGAGGCTAGCACTGTGCCATTTGTATCCTTGGGCACTGGGCAGGGTGATCCTTTCATTTGGCCCGAGCCTCAATATAAATCAATATAAAGCATTAAGGGGCGTTTGGGTTATATTTTTGTGTGTATATCGAGTGTACAATACCTGTACAACTTTGTATCTTTTGCTAGATATTTTCTTTTGGATGTTTTCCGAGTCGTTTGTGTATCTTTCAAGGGCACTGTCATCGAATCAGCCGCATTGTATCCAGGCAAGGTCCAGGCAAGCCAGGCAACAATGAACACCCCCCTCCTGCTTCTCGCCCAATCCCGTGATTACGCGTTCCCCAATGCAGACGCTGTGCAACGTCGCGTTTCCAATCGGGACGGCCATTCGCGCTTCGGATCTTTGATAAGAGCGAGAAGGATGCAAGCCAGCAGCGCGACCGCCCGTCTTTGCGTCTCGCTTATGATGGTCCCTTTCAGCCCTGGCATGAACTAGTACTTGGTCGTCCAACCGGGACGAAGTCAGTCGATTGTTGCCTTGCCGCAGCCGTGAACTGCACTGACACTCTGGCTTGGCTTGGCATGTTTTAATCGCGAAAGAGCGAGACAGTCAGTCCCCCTAGCCCCGCTTGTTGAGTACTTTAAGTGCTTGCATATCGTGTCGTGTCGTGTCACCCGAGTTGATCTTTACAATATCCCATCATTCTTTTTGACACACGATTTCAAAAGTCCCCCCCCCCAATCTTAGCAAAATCTCACGAATACTTTTTTTTATTCAAGTAATTGTCTTGATCAAAAGCAACACAATGGCAGCGACATCCAAGTCTACCCTCGTTACCCTCTACCGGGGGTTCGCCACCCCAAACATGCACGTCTGGTCGCCCTTTGTCAACAAGCTCGAGACCCGGCTGCGGTTCGCGGGCGTCGCGTACCGCGTCGACGTCGGGAATCCTCGGCTCGCGCCCCGCGGCAAACTCCCGTACATTTCCTACTATTCCCAGCATGGCGAAGGAGATGATGTCGAAATGCTGGCAGATACGGCGCTGATTACTCGCCGTTTGGTGGCCGACGGGGTACTTCCGGATCTCAATTCCCAATTGGGGCCAACTGAGCAGGCGATCGATTTGGGCGTCAGGGCGTTGTGTGAAGATAAGCTGTATTTCTTTCTGATCAGGGAGAGGTGGGTGGATAACTACTACACGATGCGGGACGGGGTGTTGGCGGCGCTGCCTGGGGTGGTCCGGTTCGTCGTGGGGAACATAGTGTATCGCAAGATTGTCGGGCTGTTGTATGGCCAAGGGGCCGGGAGGTATACGGATTCTGAGGCTAGAGAGTTCAAGATGGAGGTGTGGGAGAGGTTGAGTGGCCTGTTGGCGGAGGCGAGGGTAAAGAGAAATGGCGAGGAGGGGCCGTTTTGGGTTCTGGGAGGGGAGAAGCCGACCGAGGCAGATGTCACGGTTTATGGGTTTGTGAGCGCGGGGTTGGTTTGTAAAGCGTACGTTTTTCTTGCTCTTCTTTTTCCTCCCCCCCCCCCCCGCCTTATTTCTCTGTCTCGTTTTGGATGTGGAATTTGTGGGTGAAAAGAGACTGACTGTGTGGTACAGAGCCCCCGAAACACAAAAAATGGTTCGGAGCTTTCCCGTCTTGGTCGACTATGCCAAGAGGATTCACGCTCGGTATTTCAGCGACTATGATATCTGGGCAGATGAAGTTTAGAGACGTTGATGTAACTGATGACAAGGAGGGCGCTTGGAGTTTGGTTATGTATTTTGTCATGTCTGATTTGCTTGCACTTGTGAGGGCTTCTTCCATGGGAAGGTGATAATGGAAGTCGAAGACATATTATTTAAAGGCCGGGTGTAGATATCCTATTGATACAAGACAGGATTCCACAACCAATCAATTGAGACCAAATTAAATGGAGGTCGCTGAGGCCTCACCCCCAGAAGCATCTTCTATAAGAGCCTTTAGCCGTTCATCGTTTTCATACAGCTTCAACGCCGTCTTTTTCCATTCATCCCAGCTCTGTTGTTCCGCCCCAAAGACCTGGAGGATGGCATTTGCCAACGGCAACGCGTAGTTCCACTTGGTCTCGAGCCCCAAACCCCAGAAGAACCTCCTCAACTTCTCATCTCCTGTATGGCTGGCCAGCCCTGGCCCCTTCTCGCGCAAGGCATTGCTGAATGCCACATCGTGCGCGCTCAGCGAGACTTTACCACCGCAAAGAGCACGCATGTCAGCAGACACAAGGGACAGCGCGAATGCCTCTCGCCGCGGAACCACTCGCGCCATCTGCCAGTCGATGATGCCGGTGATGTTGAGGTCGTCGTCGACCATGATGTGGTCGCCATTATCGTCGACATGTTTCAGGAAGAACTTCTTGTCCTCCCCGGAATCATCATTATCATCGGCGGCGGCGGCGGACAGCAACTGCGTTGCTGCACTGTCTCGGAGAAAACGATACACCAAGTAAGCTTCGACAGGAAACTGGGGATACAGTTGGTGGTCTGCAATCAGCGCCAGGTACTGCTCCGCCCAGGCCGTGTAGTAGTCCGCGGCAGTGTCGAACGGGCCGTAGGGGTCAAGACAGACGAATCTGTCGCTGGCTGTCGCACCAACCCTTGGCATACTATCGTCGGGGGACTCGACATACAAAGACCCGGCCTTGGTGAACGGGTGCTTCTCCAGCTCGGCAAAGATGTCGGCGAGACCCTTCCAGACCTTGCCGGCGGTATCTGACTCGCCATCCCACGTCTTGCCTGCCACCTCCTCCATGAGCAGAAAGCAAACACCCACGCCATGGTCGGTGCTTTGCAACGGGATCCCGAACGAAAAGGCTTTGGGCGCTGGAACTGCTGTCGTAGTCTCGAGGAACTTGAGCGTGGCGTACTCGCTTTTTATCAGATACTCTGCCAAAGGGACGGGGAACCCGACGGCAAAGCCCGAGACCCTCGGGACGCGCAGGAGCCAGCTTGACGGAGACGCATCATTGTTGATGAACCGGATGCGGGCGTGGTAGTTGGCACATCCCATAAGAGACGGGTGTTCGATGACGCATGGCCTGCCGTGGTTCAAGCGCGAGGCCAGCTCGCACACTGCCTGGTCGTTTATCTGAGCGCGAAGACGACTGATTTCATCAGCCACAAGCGCGTCGTAGGCCGCCTCGTCCAAGGCCTTGTCCACAGAGTGGTGCCGCAGTTAGCCAAAATGAGATGACACACGTTGCTCAAAAGATGTCTAAAGGACTTCTTACCCCAATGCTGCTGCACTTATGGAAATCCCGAGACGTATGAAGTCCACAAAAGTAGCTGCTGCATATATCGCACCCGGCTTCATCCGAGCGTGCACTCGGTCTTGAGCATCCGGACACCGAGCAGTCAAAGAACCTAGGCTGTGCCATTCGATGGCCTTGCGATAAATAGGAATAATTAGATATTGATGTTTCGATGTCGAAAAAAGAACCTTTGGGCGGGCTTAAATATGAAATAATTAAGGGTACAGTACGGGGCAAGTGAGTGAGGGGCGGAGACTTTGATGAGACGAAGCAGGAGGGAAATGTCTTGATAAATAAAATTGCGTGAAGGATATCATTTGTACAGAGTACGTCCGTACGCTAATCTCGGTAGTCTAGAGCTTAGAACCGGCATTCTCAAGGGGCATTTGTTAGTGCCCCAGTTGCAGTCAACAACGCACCTGCAGTTTGCACAGTGCACCCCCACCAACAGGGACGAGTCTCTGTTGGCTTGAGGGCCTCAGCTAGGGTCAAGTTAGTCGTCTAGTTTGAGTCTATACTCTCAAACGTGATGTTAGGTAGTGCCATATTATACCAGGGAGTTCAAATATCAAGCTACAGAACCCGTCATCTCAGGGCACATTAGTAGATAAATGTCACGGATTGTTGTATTAATGGGCTATAGTGCCTGTGTCTTATGTGCCCGGCATAGGTTAGAAAAGAAGATGGAAAAATGAACACCAGATATGCCGCCACCAACCGAGTGCGCCCACCGGGTAATGATTAAATAGTCTTGATACATGGTTGTACATCCAAGTCTAGCACCAGAAACAAGAATACTATGCCTCGCCCCTCCTTTTCACACTTACAGCGCCTGGCTGTCAACGGTTGACGGGTCGTAATTTGTAAACACGTCGTCCACGGGAAGTTGCTTCCACCCCGGCACGGTTGGCATGACCCTCAGATAATCGGCCGAGTACTGTAGATGCTCGTTGAGGCTCGCAATCATGCTCTGCAGCTCGCCCTTCAGCTGTTCCCGTGAGCTCATACCCTGCAACGCATTCGCCGACGGCGGTGACGGCAGTGGCGGAAGGGGAGGTATGGCGGAACCTCCGACAATACTACCACCATCCTGATAGCCTGGGACGCCATTAGGATAGTACGACGACCCCCTGGACCCGGCCCTCCCCCGGCGCTGCGCAGTATTGGTCCTCCTATAGTCGTTGTACTCCTCGCCTTCGTCGATGCGCGGTGGGCTTGGCGAGGGCGTGGCATTGCGCAGCTGCTCAAGTGTCTCAATCGACAGCGTCAGGTCCGTCTCGTCGGTGATGTACATGGATGGCTCCCGGTACGACGTTGTGATGGCCGGGAGGGAACGCTCCTCGAACTCGAGGTCAAAGGGCGTCGAACCCGACACTGAACCAGGCGACGTGGTCTGCGAGCCTGCCGTGGACGGGCGAGTCATGTCATCGCCCGCCAACATGCCATCAACCAGGCTCGCGTCAAGGTCGATCAGGCTCATGTTGGAGGCGCGGTAGTTGGAGTGCGGGACCAGAGTCGAATCCGTGCTGCTGCTGGTGGACGTCAAGTACGAATCCGTATTACTGTTGGCTGACATTGAGTAGAAATTTGCGTTGCTGCTGTGGGACATGGAGTACGAGTGCGCATTGCTGCTCGTGGACATCATCCTGCTGTGCGGAGCGGAGTTGGCGGCGGCCGTGGCGGCGGAAAATGACCACGGCAGGTCCGGGACGCTCAGGCGCAAGCTGGCATCGAGATCGATCAGGCTCATGTTGGAGGCTCGGTTGGACTGGTTCATGGGAGCCGGTTCGTAGGACAAACTAAATGGCTCGGCGGTGGAAGGTCGAGAAATTTCATCCATGCCCGCGAAACTAGCGTCCAGGTCGATCAGACTCAGTCGAGATTCTCGGTTGTTTTGCGGGACCGACGATGTCGTTGCAGTAAACACGGGATACTCGGCCATAGCGGGAGTGGGCCGCATATCATCATTTCCCATGCCAACCAACCCGGCATCGAGGTCTATCAGGCTCAGACTCGACTCTCGGTTATTTGGCGGGGCTGACGGGGCCGACGACACCGCGAGTTCTGTATGATAGCTGTTTCCGAACGCATCATCAGTTGGGTGGAAAATCTGGGTTGTAGGAGGAGCAAAGTTCAAATTGCCGCCGAGAGACGAGTTGCTCCTCGACTGGTAATGCTCTAGGTCCGGATTGGCAGAGGCAGGCGGCGCCATGGAGGGGAATGTCCAGTCTTGAGTCTTGCGTTTGTCAAAGTCGACGGGAGCGTCAGAGATTGGTCTCACTGCGAGTCCGGGCTTGAGTGTCTCCAGGTCGCCGAACGAAGCGTCGAGGTCAATCAAAGATTCGCGCACAGTGGATTGGTCTGAGCCATCTCGAAGAGGCAGGTCCACGGGCGGTGGCGAGGCCTGCCTGCCGTAGAACGCACGTGCACTCTCACCGTAATTGGTCATGGTGTTGGGATCGAACACCTTCTCGAGCGGGGCCTTGTACGCCCTCATATTCTGAGGTGGGCGGCGGCGACGGCCCGGCTTTGGCTTTGCGGGCGCTTGAGGAGGGGCTTCGGGGTTCATATCATAGGCATCATACACGACCTGTGCCTCTGCCGGATTGTCGAATGCGAACTGATCCGCCTCGTCATCGTCGGTGAACACCCACTCGTCGTCATTAAGACTTGGAGATGAGTCGTCAATGGATCCCTGAGCGCCACCTGCCGAGAAGAGGGACCGCCTGCTTCCGCCCTGGTTCTCCCAGAGCTTGTAGGCGCTCACCAGCTTGGAGAGCGAGGCGGTCGGATACTCGTCGTCTGTGTTGAATATGTATGGGTGTTCCTGAACTTGCTCAATCAAAGGACGTTGCTTCGGGTCCTCGACTAAACAGTACGCAACCAGGCTCTTGAGGTCGCCAGAGTACTGATCGCCGTCGAGACGCGGGCAGTACTGCTTCAGGTAAGAACCGAACTGGGGGATATCGATGTTGGTGGTTGCGTTTGGCGGCAGTCCAGAGGCAACCTCGTAGGCCATGGAGCCAAAGGCCCAGATATCAACCTCGATGCCGTATGAGACGGCCGAATCAAACAGCTCAGGGGCCATCCACTGCAGCGTGCCGATGACGGTGCTTCTCTTGTCGAACTTGGTTTCCATGATTCCCGCCACGCCGAAATCGCACAGCTGGACGCCGCCTGGCTCGGTAACCAGGACATTGGCACACTTGATGTCGCGGTGGATGATGCCCTGTCGGTGGACCCAGTAGATGGCTTCGGCGACTTCCCTCAGGATGGGGATGATCCATTTCTCGGGCAGACCACCGGTTGGCCTCATGAGCGAGGCGACGCTGCCGCCAGCGCAGTACTCAGTGACGATCCAGACGGACTGGCCGACGAGGAGGGTGTCGACGACGGCATTGATGTTTCTGGCGCCGCTGCTGGTCAGGAGCTTCAGGGTGTTGACCTCCTTGAGAATGTCGTTGAAGGTATCGGCGCCGCGTGGGCTGAGGGTGTCTCCCTCCTCGATGCTGATGATCTTGACGGCGACGAGCTGGCCTGGCCTGGTGCGGGTGCCGGTCGCCTTGTAGACACGGCCAAAGCTCCCCTTGCCGATGAGCTCAGCCAGCAGATAGGGGGGCGGTTCTTTGCCCGACTCGGCGCAGTCCCTCACGATGGACAGCTGTGCCTTGCGCGCATCTTCGATGGCCTTTCGCTTGGTTGCCGAATAGTCGAAGTCGGCCAGCTGGAGGTTGTGCATGGTATTGAATTATGAGGGGGCTCGCATTGCCAGTGCGACACGTCACACAGCCCAGGCAGGTTGGGGGTTGAGCCCGATGAAACTCTCACTAGGTGCTAGGGGTGAGTCAATGAGGAATGATAGGCGCGTCGGGTTGGTTAATTTAACGGGTCGAGTGTCTTTGAGTGTGACGCTCCCTTTGTGTCTGGGAGTCGTGATGTTTGCTGTTGTGTTGCTGCCAGACTCCAGTCGTCAAGGTGCTGGTAATGGTGGAGATTGTCGAGCGTCAAAGTCTCACCTTCATTTTTTCTGTTTGCCCCTGTTTCACGATGGGGCGAGCGCGCACGCCGCTCAATTGACTGACCATCGGCCCCACCTTGATCCGCAACGCCCTTGTCAGGCTTGTCTCAGTTGGGACTCCTTGGCACGGACAAGTCGCGTGCCTTTTTTACGCGTAGACTGAGGAAGCTAAAAAGCGCGAAACCACTCGATCCTCTGGCCAAATTGCTCCTCTGAAGTTTTGAACCTTATATTATTATCGTGGTCGTTCCCTCGGTTGGGAAAGCCCGACCATCTCTTTAGGTTAGTACTTTGGTAATTAATGCGCAGCTGGCTCCTGCCTCAGACACTCAAACTCAAACTCGCGACTCAAAAATCATGTTTTAGGCCCACACTTCCCATTGACAAAAACCAGATCACAGTTTAACATATGAACATGGACTCGGAATTTTATTGTGATACTTTACGTTAACGAGGTACCTAGAATTTCTTCCTAATTATCCCAATCGGGCTCTCAACCCATCTCATGTCCCTTAAGTCTTGATCGCAACCCTCGCCAACTTAAAACGGATAGATGGCATCCTTCGCGATGAGCTTGCCCGTGTCGGCATCCCTCTCGCCCTCGACCACGCTGCGGGTGAATTGACCGCCCAGGCTCGGATGGCGCGCGCCCTGCGACGCCGCCCACTCCCTCTCGCCGCCCAGGTCCGTCAGCAGGAACCCCGGCAGCAGGCTCCAGACTTTAACCCCATCCACCTGCAGCTTCCAGTGGTAGTCGAGCATCATCATGTTGAGCGCCGTCTTGGTGCACCGGTACCCGACTGTGTCAAAGTCGAGGGTCTTGGGCCAGCCCCGCTCCAGCTTGGGCGGCAGCGGGATGTCGCCCGTCGCGCACTGCCCGAACGTGCCCAGTCCCGACACGAAGATGAGCCGCGGGTCCGCCGACCCAAGCAGCAGCGGCAGGAAGGTGTACGTGACCACATTGCTGCCCGCCACGTTGACGTCGTACGCCCCGATAAAGTTTTGGCGCAACGAGACCTTGCCCTTGAGAAACTCGAGGTCCTTGGTGATGCCTGATTCGTGTTAGTATGTATCTGTCCGCTCATGTCCCGTGGTGGCTGCATGCCACGTACCAGCATTGTTGATCAAAGTGTCGATGCGGCCGGTACTGGCCTTGACTGTCTCAAAAGCCTTCTCGATGGACGCGTCACTAGTGACGTCAAGCTGGATGGCTTCGACAGTGCTGGGGGACTCGGGGCACGCCTTCTGGAGCGTTTTGACGGCATCCTGGCCTCTCTCCAGGGACCGGCTGCCCAGAAACACGTGGTATGCCTTGTCAGACTCGAGAAGGGCCTTGACAATCTCATATCCGATACCCTTGTTGGCGCCGGTGACGACAACAATGTTCTTGGAGGCCATGATGTGCTTGTGTGTAGTTCGGAGTGTGATGCTTGGCTTGGAATGTGAATGAATGATGGTGTTACTCTGCCCATTGTTCCACAGCGCGACCTGTCGCTCTTATAGTCGTTCTCGAGAGTCATTCAGAGACCCGGAGTTAAGAGTAGTCCCGTGGCCTAGACAGTATCTCCGCAACTGAGACAACATCTTGCACTGCTTTAAGACTTGTCGACATCAATGAACATGTATTTGACAGCCGAACAACATATTTCAGATTGCCAGAGATATTACCGTATTCCTGTCCTTGAAGCTCGTTGCGTCGGAGCTAATCTCTCCAACAACAAGACGCCAAAACGTATAGGAAATTCCAAGAGGCTATCAAGGTTGTTAGTGCTAGCTAGTGAGTGCGAGTGCCCATTTCTTTGGCTAGCTTCCATTATACCAGACCTCTTTCTATTGACTGGAAACATTTCAATCAAATTATACGGAACACTGCTTATTATCACAATAGGGCTTTCTATCGTCGTGTTGAGGTCCGTAAAAATCCAAAGAAAATCTTTCGACCAAGTTGCCAAATCTCTTTATCGTCGCCTACCTCAGATCTTTATTCGCTCGTTGTTGACGTCCACCTCTCGGGTCCCGCGGGACGCCGGCTGGTGTAGCCTTTAGTCCATATACGGCAGCGCTACCTCTAAGTCCGCCGGTCTCAACAGTGCACCAAAGTACTATTAAGTCCGTAAACTCCATCATGTCAACTTCCAATACAGACCGCCACCAACATTGAAGAATTCCTGTTGCAAGGTCTTGGCAGAGTGCTGACCACTCAATCGTGGTGCTCGGAGCTGAGGGACTCGATGAAGGCGAGTGATAAAATTGTAGTACATAGCAGCAGGCTATGCAGCAGCAAACGGCGCGACTCCCCACCCACCTGTGTCAAATGCTATCATTGTATCTATTATCTGTTTAACCCGGGAGTTGATTGGAATAGTATTTTGGTTCCAGCCAAATGTCACCTTGTTCCCGCATCGTGTTTCCGCTCCTCAAGCTGGGATGATTGTTCGAAGGCTGACAATGAAATTGTTCGCACACTATAAGACTATATCAATCAGTTGAAGTGTCAACGAAAACAACTTTGCGTAGTGGCTCAATGATACTGAGCTGGACTTGCGATCACTGAATAATCCACTACCATCTACCTAGTCGCCAGCTTGATCAATACGGAGGTTGTAAACAGTTACGCCTACTCACACGTAACACTCGTAGTACGCTGTACTCAACTCGGTCTTATACAAAACAGCACGACCTGTGTAAGCAACTTCAGAGTTGTTTTAGGGTTTCCGCCAGGTGAATTGGGATGTACCAGAACAGCTCAATTCACTCTGATCAATGAGTTTGTTCGGGTTCTGGTGCAATGAATATATAAAGCCCATATTTAAACCCGAGCCTTTCAATCATGGAGTACACCTTAACAAATCTTGTCCATAAGTTTACGCCATCAAGAAAAAACGAACAGAAACAGACAATAACAATCGACATCCGTCACGATGTGCACTGACATACAGTACACTTATTCTTGCGGCCACAAGCTCCCATGCCCGGCTGAGCGGTCATGGGAGGGCTGCAAGCAAGCCACGAAGAGCGGCCGACACTGCTGGGCTCCCCAGAACGAGACACCTATTCGAAAGGTGCGAGCCGGTGAAGGCAAGTGTTTGGACTGCAAGAAGAAGAAGAAGAAGAAGAACGAGTCCTTCGACTCCAATAAGACAACCCTCGAGAACAATGGAAACGAGGCGTCCAACTCGGCGGCGGATGACACGGCGGAGGACAACAGAATGAAGCCTCAGACGGAGGGAAGCGAGGTTGATGCATCTCAGACCAAGCATCATCAGAAGTAGAGACCAGAAGAGTGCCATGATGGATGTGAGAAGGGATTTGTGCTCTGCATAGGAACCCTTTGGGAATATGTCACGGAGCATGGGCTTGGAGGAATGTGACTAGGACATTTTGGTGCATAGCAAAGGAAATATGGAGTCCATGGCGTTTACTCCCCTAACACTATTTAATATATAATATAACTATGAATGAATACTTTACACGTGCCATATTCATACATCGTGACTTTGTTACTGTGCCTATCCAGTTGATGAACTTAGCCTCGGTACCCCATATCCGAGTAATTTGCTAAGCGAGTACTGGTAAGTTGGTACGGTACTGGGTAACTTTTGAAGGCAATCCTTTCTGAGAAGAAAAAAAGTATGATGTGTACTACACTATAGCGTATATAACTAAGTGTGTGATGACGGCGAGTCATAAAAAAATATGGTAGTGTTTGCTTCAAGCTGATCGTCCGGCGAAGACAGCCTGGTCTTATAACACCAGCGCAAAGATACATGGCCCCAGGTTATTGGATCAATTTTATGATTCGAGTTCAAGAATGAACTGATCTAACGTTTCTTGCACCTGGGAAGAACCAAGTTACGGAATACTGACTGTTAAATACTGTTACACGTGCTCGATTGTACATCATAACTGTGTGGGCTTGCCTACCCCGTGAACTCCCCTGTAACTAAGGACTTAATACCCCTGCCTTATCCGTGTATACGAGCCGGGCGAGGGGCCATTTGGTTGCTTGGAACCTTAGCTAGCCGGCCTGCTAACATAACCATTGACCGAACTCTCGAGACGTATGTATCCCCGAGTCCCCAACAAAGACTACTATGGTATTACTTTATGTGCCCTCTGGCAATCTGCCTTTCTCCTGTTCATGGCACCCTTGTCTTCAACTGGACACCGTGCCATTCCTTCATGAGGTCGGCAAGCGACGCGTTGACCAGGCGTTGTTGTTTGAGCATGTTCAGGCCCCGAAACTTCTCCGAACTGACCTCGATGCCGTACATGGACCCGCACCCGCCCGAGATGTCCTGGACCACGAGCTGCGTGGGCGCAAACTCGGCCATCAGTCTGTCCCAGACCTGCGACTCGCCGTCAGTCAGGGCCCTGGGCTTCTCGGGTTCGGGGGTTGCTTGGGCTTGATCGGCGGCAAGGAGCGGTGTCGAGGTAGAGAATGGCCTTGGCCGCGGCGACGGGAGGGAAATTTGCGGGAGAATAGCTCGGAGGATGGAGGATTGTGTTCGTAGAGACTGGTTGTGGATTGAGACGCTGGAAGAGAGCGACTGTGACCTCGTCGAATGCAGCAGCAGAGTTTGCGACGGTCGGGAAGCCTCGGCTCGAAGGCCTGCTTTGCTCGCTCGGAGACAAGCTCGGCAGATCATGGTGTCTTGCTTGAAGAGGCTGCAATTGTTAGGCAATTAGTCAGTAGGGTCAATTGGGCATTGCTCTTGCTCACCTGTGTCTTGAGGCCGTCGTCGTGGGACTGGGACTGGGATTTGTCAGCACGGTGGAAGGAAGAGTCGACCAGAAATTGAAGCTCAGTCAACAGTGGACAAATCGAGCATCACAGGCGATTGTTATTTGGCGATGTCTGATTGGTCAGGGCTTGAGAGCAGCTGCAGGCACGCCCCACTCCCCGCAATTGCGATTGGCCCCATCCTTGCCATCCACTCAACCATTCTGAACTTCTCTATCATCCCATCTTCAGGTGATTTTGCAACTGAGAACTGGCAACAACCTCCTCTCCTTTTCCTTCTTCTTCTTCTTCTTCTTCTCGTATTCTATAGGTGTTTCGATAGACTCTTGGCAACGCACCTCGATATTTGGTCAAACTCTCCCCGTAGCCTCTCATTTTGGCGGCGATCTTCCCCAGCTTCTGTGTGGTCTCCTCTTCAGCTAGGTTTCCAATCGTGACACAAGACATCCTGCGCATAGCATTTTCTTCAGATATATTATCTACTCCCCCGAGAACACGGCCGACGCCACAAAAACCGCGAGACAACTCGCCTGCTTGATCTCTACGTTTTGAGAAGCTAGTTCCAATCGACCACTTTCCACTTGGGGAGCCTGGACGCCAAAAAAGGGCCGAGAGACGTTGGCTGTGTTGTCTCCGAGCTTCATCGAACAGCTCCCACTAGCACCATTTCTGACACCGTACCCTTTTCTCGTGGCATATTTACTCCTTATCTGTTCGCAGCTTTTGAGATTGGAAGGACGCGCCGAGGATGCAGCACACACTGCATAACTGCCGTGTTGCCTCGGATCCGCACCAGACAGCGCCCCGAGCACGGTCTGAGTTTTTCCGGACCATTGTCGAGTCAATCACGGCCAGTTGAGGCACAGCGTTTTCGAGCATATACGAGCTTGCCCTCTTACTCCGAATGCTGCGGATTCGAGAATGCCTGCCTAGTGGGACTCGACGCAGGTGATATTGGGCATCTATGGTCGTCGTCGCTGCTGAACAAAGACCTTTATCTAGCCGACTGCGGGACGGCAAAACCAGCGCAAATACCAATCTATACGCAACAACCTGGGAATATCCAAAATCCCTCGTCGATATATAGTGCACATCCTTCGACAGCCTGGATCTCGTCGACGCCAAAAAAACGTCATTATTTGACCAAGCCACCTGTCTTCGCTGTCTTGGATCAGCAAAGGCGCGGTTACAGTTGGAGCAGTGTTACACTGGCAGGGCGTGATGTGACCCTCGCACGACCACCACCTACCGAACTAGAGTCTTCAGGGTTGGATTGGGATCGTCCTAGGTTGGAAGAGGAAGGCCACCGTTGTAACTGGTCCTGCCGCCCTGGCTCGGTGACACCTTTGCAATGTGGTTTCTTGCGGTTTGGTGTTGGGCAGCATTGCTACCCGCCGCCCACGTTTGTTTTGCATGCACCGCGGCATCCCGAGGCAAACATCGTGCCGAGGCTGAGTACGAGGGAGGCCGAGTCGAGCAAATACCTCGCCCACCTTCCCATTGCAACAAGTACAAGTGCAAGTCCATTTGGAAGGATCCAGGTTCTCGAAACCCACCGCCGGTGGGTGAGACAAGGCGTCACTGGAAAATATCAACACGAATGAGTAGCTGACATTGGTCTAAGCTGTTTGTCTCCCTGTGTCTGGCTGATGGCTGACTGCTGACAGTCATATTGTCAGCGCTCGAGCTACCCCCACCCAGCAGCCGTCAAGGGGGCGATCAAGCGTTGCGGGGTAGATGGCACTACTCGACGCCGTCCACAGTTCCTGCAGGAACAACAGACGCAGCCAGAGGGGGATCGATCGATCAATTACAACTTCTTCACAGCATCCCATCCTCCACGATGCTTGCCCCCAGCCTCACTGGCGGCCCTGTGCTGAGGATCGAATTACGACATACTACTAAATATGGCAGTCTGCTTTATTACTCTGGCGAGCGTGACAGGCCCTTCGCGGAGGATGCGGAGGTTGCGATCCGATGTATGTCTTTTTATCTTTGGCACCTTGCCCCATCGAGCACCACCATGGCGCATCTCTTCGATAACCGTTTGACAGGGGGGGGCCTGGGATGACAGGGATGGCTGACTGCCGGAATCTGACCTCCCCAATCGAGCACAGGCAAATCAGCGCGCCCTTACCCGTAAAGGGGAGGTCCAAGTCCAAGGGCCACCAAGCCGGAGGCTGAAGTCAAGGCGCCCACAGCCGATCGTCGCTCGATATTCCCATCGTGGACAGCTTCGGAGGACCGCTGGCTGCATGACAAAATCTTCTCTTTGTACCTCTGAGTCGAGCCTCAACCGTCCTTGCAAACAACTGGCTGGCCAAGCAAGCCAAGGTCATCTTGTGTTTGGATTCCTTGGACGGCGAGATGCAGAGTCACCCAAAAATCTCATGCGACTGAATGCCCCAGTACTTGGAGTGTTTGGTACTCTAGAGTGACATCTCTTCGTCGGCCCAGTCCAAGAATTCCCCGCACACGCGACGGTGCTGGGGTTGCTTTGCATCGTGGAGGGACATAAATTAATATCATGGCTTGGCAAAGACCCAGGGCCCGATGGAGTTTGGGTTCCATGCTCATTCCACGGCTACCATCTGGCCGCCGACCTGCCTCCTCGAGCAAGCCTGCAGCAATCTCGAGTCTTTTGCTTGCATGCGCATCTTGACCCCGACACGCTCCCCTCGTTCGGGTTGGTGCGTCCCAGCCAATGGGATCGGCAAATTGGTCCGTTGATAAGACTCTGGGTAAATTCGGCAGCGACCTCACCTTGGCACTGTACTGCCCTACATGGGATGGAAGCGACCCTGCCCCTCCCCCCCTTCTGGATCGGCGAATTGCCATCTCTGAATATATATATGCCATGGCGCCAGTTTAACAGATGCGCACGCGACGAGACTTTACCGTGTTACGGCATCGCAGCTCCCTGTGTCGAGCCCGGTCCAGTCCTTCGCCAGCTGTGCAGCCGGTTACATTCGCTCACTGCCCTTCCCTTCTTCTGCGCCGGCCCCCTCCCTTGCTCCCTCGGGTTGTTTCTCTCACCACCTCTTCTTTTTCCGCGACTCCTTCCAGCTCGTGACCAGCAAGAAGAGCACCATGGCCCGTCTAGCTTTGGTGTCGGCGCTTCTGGCGGCCGCATCCCTCGCAAAGGCCGCCCTCACTGTGCCCGAGGTGGTCCCCGGCGCATACATTGTCGAGTATGAGAACGATCAGGTGAGACTTGTTCTGAGGCGGGACTGCTCAACCAGAGCCATGCTAACCTGCGCAGGACTCTGCGGCCTTTGTGGATTCCATCAATGGCGAGGCTACTCTGCGCAAGGATCTTCGCTTCCAGCTCTTCAAGGGCGCGTCGATCCAGTTCAAGAACGCCGAGGAAGCAAAAGATCTGGCGGCAGCAGTGGGCGAGATGCCTGCTGTCAAGCAGATCTACCCTGTCAAGCGCTATTCAATCCCCCACTACACGGTCCACTCGACTGGCAACGCTGCCGTCGAATCCGTCATAGCTAAGCGACAAGCAGGTGGCAATGACACCTTCACCACCCACCTCATGACCCAGGTGAACAAGTTCAAGGACGCGGGAATCACTGGCCAGGGCATCAAGATCGGCATCATCGACACAGGCGTAAGTTTAAACATTTGCTAGTGATGCAGAGAGGTTGGGATGTTTGCTCGACATATGAAGCTAATGCAGTGGCTTGCCTTAGACCGACTACCTGCACCCGGCTCTCGGCGGCTGCTTTGGGCCAGGCTGCTTGGTCTCGTACGGCGCCGATCTGGTTGGCGATTCGTTCAATGGCAAGAACACACCGGTCCCAGACTCGGATCCCTTGGACAACTGCAACGGCCATGGCACTCACGTCGCTGGCATCATTGCCGCGCAGGCGAACAACCCCTACGGCATCATTGGAGCGGCCCAGGGCGTCACCTTGGGGTCATACCGTGTGTTTGGCTGCTCGGGCGATGTCGGCAACGACATCCTGATCGCCGCGTACAACATGGCATATGAGGCTGGGAGCGACATCATCACGGCGTCCATTGGAGGCGCGTCGGGCTGGAGCGAAGACCCGTGGGCTGCTGTGGTGTCGCGCATCGTAGCCAAGGGCGTTCCGTGTGTTGTCTCGGCTGGCAATGACGGTAGCGAGGGAGTCTTCTATGCCTCTACTGCTGCAGATGGCAAGGGGGTTACTGCGATTGCGTCGGTCGACAACACGCTGAGCCCAGCACTGCTCAGCAACGCCTCGTACAAGGTGGCCAACAGCTCGGCCCAGTCCTTCGGATTTACGGCGGGTGACCCGGCCAACTGGGAAAACGTCAGCCTCCCGCTGTGGCCTGTCAGCTTCAATACGACGGATCCCGCCAACGGATGCGATCCCTATCCTGATTCGACGCCTGACCTTTCCGGCCACATCGTCTTGGTCCGCCGCGGCACTTGCACCTTTGTGCAGAAGGTGACAAATGCTGTTGCCAAGGGTGCCAAATATGTCATCTTCTACAACAATGTCGCCGGCACTAATGGTGTCACGGCCAAGGTTGCCGGTGTTGACGCCGTTGCTATGGTCACCGCAGACACCGGTGCGGCCTGGATCAAGGCCCTCCAGGCTGGATCTGAGGTCGTGGTCAACCTGCCCAACCCTGACACCGCCCCGTCGTTCCTCGCCAACTTCCAGAACGTCAACACCCCGGGATTCCTGAGTACGTACACCAGCTGGGGACCCACCTATGAAGTCGAGGTGAAGCCGCAGTTCTCCACTCCCGGCGGCATGATTCTCTCCACGTATCCCAGAGCCTTGGGGTCATATGGTGTGCTGTCCGGCACGTCCATGGCCTGCCCCATGGCGGCTGCCATCTATGCACTGATGTACCAGGTCCGTGGCACAAAGGATCCCAAGACACTGGAGAATCTTCTGTCGGCCACAGCGCGTCCCAATGTCTTCCAGGATGGCAAGAAGGCGTACCCCATTCTCGCGCCTGTGCCGCAGCAGGGTGGCGGCTTGATCCAGGCCTGGGATGCTGCTCACACCACCACTCTCCTGAGTGTCTCTAGTTTGTCCTTCAACGATACCGCAAACTTCTCTCCTGTCAAGACCTTCGACATCCAGAACACAGGAAAGACAGATATCACATACTCGCTCAGCCACATTGGTGCTGCCACTACCTATACGTTTCTCGGCGGGAAAATCACCCCTGATACCTTCCCGAACGAGCTGGATGACAGCATTGCGAGTCTGTCCTTCTCCCCCAGCAGTGTCACTGTTGCTCCCGGCGAGAGCAAGACCGTTCAGGTCACGGCCGTAGCGCCGGCTGGTCTTGACGGCAAGCGTCTGCCTGTCTACTCGGGCTACGTCGCTCTCAATGCCTCGGATGGCTCAGCCTACTCCTTGCCCTATCTCGGCGTCGTCGGCAACATGCATGATGTTGTTGTGCTTGACACGGCGCAGACGCTGCTCAGCCATTCCTATTCCACGACCAATGCCCCAATCGGGCCCAACATCGCGTTCACGTTACCGCCCCCCGGTCATGGCAACGAGACGGCCTACAAGAACAAGACGGACCTTCCCAAGCTGGTCATCCAGCTGTCCATGGGCAGCTCGCTCGTGCTCGTCGACGTTGTTCCCCTCAGCAACTGCTCTACCGCCGCCAGGAACGCCACCACGATCCTTGGCACAAAGACGCTCGGCCAGGCTCACGAGTTCCCCCAGAAATGGAACGCTCGCGGCCCAACTGAGTATACCTTTGACGGCGCGCTCGCGGATGGCACCTTTGTCCCGCCGGGGTCGTACAAGTTCGTCGTCAAGGCGCTCAGGGTGTATGGCGACGCGTCCAAGGCGAGCGATTACGATACTGCCGAGTCGGTGCCGTTCAAGGTCAAGTACACTGCCATCACAAAGCGGAATTTGATCAAGGGTTATGCCTATCGAGGATAATCGGGTGTGAAGGGTAGATAGGGGACGACGGGTGTTGATGGGAAGCGCTGCGTTTTATCTGGGTCTGATCTGTTATTGGACGGACATAATGGAGCACAAAGCGAGACGAAACGAAATGAACAATACTTTTACAACCCTACCTATGCTGTACATAAACCTGTTTCAAGGGTTCACTTTCTTACATGGAACACACATAATGCCAAGTTTCTTTTGTACTATGATAAATCGTGGCTCTTCTCCGGGACATGTTGGGTAGTAACATGCCGAAAACACTTGATTCTAGCTAATAGATCCTTTCCGCGGTTGTATTCAGAACTCATCCTTTTCTTGTCCGTGTCTAACTGCCAACTTAGCTAACTACCAACGTACTGTACATGCCCGCGAAAAAGAAAAAGAAGAAAAAAAAAACAACCGGGAACCCGAACTCCCTAAATGCACGGACAGCTACAGTCTCCTCTCCCAATAGGGGTAACGGATCCATTACACTCGGCCCAATAATCTTATTTCCCCGCGATAATCCTATCAACTTCAGACAAGGCATCTTTTGCTTCCATGCGATCTCCCGGGCGGAACCGCATCAGCGCTTTTATCACGGGCTGTAGGCGCATCAGCCTGGGATCCGTGACCTCTTCTTGGAATTTCTGCGCGAGTTTTGAAATTGTCGGAGTGGCTTCGACTGTTGTGCGAGAGACGGTCAGTCACGGAGTCTTGATGATATAATTACGTAATGTGAATGAATGGTGGTGATTGAGAGTGGCATTTAAGCAAGAAGAAGGGAAAAGAAAAGAAAAGAAATATAAAGGAAATGGGAATGGAAGTGGGAATTAAAATGGGAATAAACTTACAAGGAGGGAAAAAGCCGAGTGGCAGGCCATCTCTTTCCGAGGTCTGCTCCCTCTTGATGGCCTCCCACCTGGCACGCCACTCGTTTGGCAAGTCCTCGACGAAATGGAGCATTTGAATTACCAAGGCGCTCGCGCCGGGCATGGAGACCCTGAAGGGGTAGTGGCCAAAGAGGAGGAGGTAGATCTGCGTCGCTGTTAGTCCCTCTACCTAATATGCTCGTGCAATCCGAGTCTTGCTGGAGTATTAGGGGGGGGGGGGGGGGGGGGGGGGGGAAAAAAAAAAAAAAAAAAAAAAAAAAAAAAAAAAAACCCCCCCCCCCCCAAAAAAAAACAAAAAAAAAAAAAATAAATAAAAAATAAGAGGCGCAGCGACAAGGGTTAAAGGGGGGGCAAATATCTAGTGCACGGGGGGGGGCGATAACGGGAGGGGTAGCCCAAAAGAAAGTTCAC